>JAVMSB010000406.1:0-23491 GCA_031761475.1 Penicillium pancosmium | reverse complement strand
GTCACATAGACATCCACTATCCACCACTGGTTGTTGAATGCGAGTGTATTTCTAGCGGCAACAATTAGATTCTCGTGGTCTAGCGCTCGTAATCCGTAATCCCAATCCACATTTAGGCTAGGAAGAATCCCGTTGTCCGACCGCAGATGCACCCGATGTTGCCAGTCTGCCTGGGGCACTATGATGGACACATGATCATCCTTCATCAAACGATGGCAACCTTGTATTTTCAAGATTCGTTCGAGACGGCGAACATTCCGACGCTGATCCATACGTCGCTTAAATCCCGTTTCAAAGACAAGATGGGACATATGCACCCTGGCCGATAGCTTGAAGCGACTCTTAGCATATGCATAGAGTCTACACTCCAGGCCCTCCGCTTCAGACTGAGTGGGAGAGGCCATGTAGAGTACTTTCAGAGAGCAGAACTGGAGGAGTGCGCCTCGGGAAGACCCGAAGTTGGAGATACTTGGTGTTCTTTTGGAGCTTTATATCGTGTGATATATTGGGTATGTAGCAAAACTTTCGACCTCTTAGATTTGGCACAAAGTTGGCACATACCTTCAAGTATAAACCTGACATTCTAATTTTCTGATGCCGACCACCTCCTTATCGCTAGAAGTACAATATTGTGCGTAAAAAGCCAATACTGCGACACTGGACTCATAAAATGTCGACAAAGAGACATTCAGAAAATTACCTCACATTAAATCCGCCCATGATAGGAAATATGAGAGGCTTTGAGATCTCCAGAGTATAAATATATTCTCCATCAAATTGTCAGATACACATCATCTCGACCGTCTCTAGTATATGAAATATATTCTAGAGCAATGAAGCTCAGAAGGATACCAAGGCTAGATCGGCTCGTCTCAGTTGCTGCCTTGTCACTTTCGATCGCGGTCTTCCCCTGTCTGATCTTGATATTTGTCAGCTGCTCCTCGCCCTCCACATCCCGCGAGCTTTATTTTCTCAAGGTAGGACGGTTTTCAAACACTCTTCTGACCAAAGGCTAATTTAAAGCATAGGTAGATCTAACAGACTTTCCCAAGGTCGACCATTTATTGTCCCGCGGGTCTATTGGGATTGAGGATGTGGGTTCCTCGGCTATTGTTCATGACGGAGCAAATGCGGTCAACAATGTACCCTCGACTGCCCATGAGGGTGCAGATGAAGCATCTTCAAAAACAACTTCGGCGATTCATCATACCATCCAATCGGACGCTGATAAGCTGAAATCACACATTCCACAACACTACTCAGTGGGTCTTTGGAGCTATTGCACATCTGGACACAACTCTGAGTCCACCTGTTCGGACCCTAGCTTAAATTTTGCTTTCAATCTGTCTTCCACGCTTAGTTCTACTGTGGCAAAAATGGGAAAGGTGCTCCGGCCGGTAGGCGAGTCGACAAGATTGGGTTATCGCCAGATCTCTCACGCCATTATCTACCTATACATATCTAGCCTTGTTGGAAATACGCTAGTAACCGCCCTTGGCATTCAAAAGACTTTCTTTGACAGAAGGGACAGACTTTTGTCCATCCTTAGCCCGGTATGTGGGACTCCATATGAATCTGACGAATAGACGCGGCTGACAATGCTAGCTCTCTGCGCTTTTTATCACGACCGCGACGGTTGGGGTGACTGTGATGTACGGACTATTTGTCACCGAAGTAAAAGCTAAATTAAGTGATATAGGTGTTACGGCCATCCTTGGCTCAGAACTTTTTGGGGCCGCATGGCTGGCAGTTTTCCTATCTATCGGATCATCGATCATTTGGTTGATACAGCTCTTTTGTTGCTGTATTTGATGCCACACCCATGCGAAGATGACTAGGTCATTTACGTTTGAAGTGGAAGATTCGAGAGAAATGGGCTTTTTTAGTTGAATGGACATGGGTGCCATAGCTTATCTGAATGTACTATGCACACCACAAGTTTATAAATATTGTCTGATTTCAAGTATGCTAGATGAGGTGTCTCCCAATGTTTCGAACTGAATCGACTTTTTTCTGTCTCGTCTGGCCCGTGTGTGTCCTTAAAGTCTTACACTTCATGTAGTTTCTCGCAGGAGACTTGGTTGAGTATATTATTCAGAAACCGCGAGAATTATCTCACGACCACTTGACATATTTCCATTATTTCCGAGATCGCCAAGGATTGAGGCCGATATCCTTTGTTGGTTGGTGTACCCCATAGGATGCCTCCGCATCAGCGTACATAGTCCTGATTGGGTCCAAAGTAACTCGGGCTGAGTAGGATTGGTCGATGCGACAGAGAACATTCCATCTTTTTTCGGACTCGCATGCTTTTTCAATCATACTAAATATCTTATTTTGCAGGGACCAAAGGATTTCGTGGCCAGAACTGCGCGGATCATTCGGTGAGTCGGAGTTGTAAAGACGTTGCAGATCATGAGATGCGTTTTCTGCGAGATCTTGCAACAGCTTGAAAAGTGCGTAGCAGTCGCGGTAATAGGCATTCTCGACACGCTGCTGGCCCAACTCGCGCTCAAGTTGCGCAATTTCATCAATTGTCGCCATGACGTGACATACGAAGGGTTTGTGTCTCGGTCCATTGGTCCTATCTACTTATCTCGCAAAACTCTCTTCTAGCGTTGACGGTAAGGTGAAAACTGATCAGAAAGCCTTCAAAATGATCAGACCGTTGATCTTCGATTTTCGTAGAAAGTTGCGGCGACCACCGTTCAGCAGTCTACGGCTGCCACCATTTTTCAATCTTCTCTGAGAAAAAGCGGGATGCTAGCGTCAGCACCCCACTAGAATATAAAACTGCCAGCTTCCGCACGCTTTGTCCATTCATTACAGTACACTGAAAACATTTTCTCCACGAAAATATGTTTTCCAATCGCCAGAATGTCCGCGACTGTGCCCTGGGGGCCTCGATAGGAATCTTCGGCTTCTCATACTTTTTAATCTATGCGTTGCAATTTTTCATTTTCCACTTCCCGTCGACCCCCGGGGAAATCATTGTCGCCTTGTCCGTGACGGGATTTGGGATTGGGACTGCCCTTTGGTATTTGAGCCTCATCTATCACCACGTGATTAGTGTGTTCGAGTATGAGGATACCAAAGATGAGCATGATTCACCCCAGCTCGGTCGTCTTTTTCTTCTCTGGGTTGTCACACTTCCAACGATTCCATTCTTATTCCCAGGCCAGCCATTGCTACAAATTTGGTATATCTCGTCTTTGACGGGTATCACAGTGGGAAACTTACCTCGCTACCTGTTTCATGGGCAGACTGATGACGATGACGCCCCTTTGGCTCATTGCTCACTCCATTTGGCGTCAGTCAGCCTGGTTGCATTAATGCCGACTATTCATGCACTCGCAAAACCTATCTTCGCACAACACCAATTGCAAATCGCGAATTCTTTTGGCGAATTAATGATTGGGGGTCTTCTTGGAAGAATTTTGTATCTTCTTCGGCCTCTGGAACGAATGGGAGTTGCCCAGAACTGGCACCCTAGCCTGCATGGAATGCATCTGATTTGGACTTATACTCTCGTGTCATTCTCCAACGCAGTGCTGCAAGCAGCGATCCGCCATTGACACTGATGCTTGTTTACGGTGGATATCTGGCTATCTTCTGGTCCGAGCTCACCCGAACACTGGAGCAACCTGCTGTGAGACTGCTCTGGGGCCATCATAGGGGAGTGCAATGCAATTCGTTCGACATTTAAGTTAGGTAGTCTTTCTAAGGTTTCCTTTCCAACAGAGAAAGACCTTTTCATATTCAAATTTGAAATTAGACAGACACCCCAACATGGCTTTTCATCTTTGTTCTGAGTGACTTTATACATTTCATTGTCAGCAATTATCGAAGAGATACTTCCAAAAAACAATGAAACAAATTGATAGGTTGAGGCTCCATAATTCAAATCTACAAAGTATATTTCTCTACCACTTAGGTGCCACAGGCCCAGGCATAATATTAGATGGAAGACTTGGTGGCGGTATGAAGACTTATTAAACAAAGTGCAATAGAAAGACTTGAACCTTGTTTTGACTAGTGGACCCCATACAGAGATACATAAAAGCTAAAATGGTAAGACATATGTAATCATTTTCCTTCCTTTGATTTGAGACAAATAGGACTGAGCTGGCACTATATCTCTGTCTAATTCACATTCTTCTGCAGGGTCATGTAGACTTGCATTCTTTGACATGCTATCCATCTCTCTAAATCACACTCTTCATCCAAGGAATTAAGATGTATATACGTAACACGAGTCAAAGGCTGATGAGGGGAAATACTTTTTGGCCGACGCACGGATGACATCAAGAATACTAATTCATCATTCAAGGCAAAAACTCTTTTCCAGGGGATCTGGAAAGCTCTTCTACGCAATAGCCACTTCGGTATATAACTTATCATTTTGCGTTTTGTATTGCTAACAATTGTGTTTCAGCCATGATTTCCGAACATCTTGTTCAGTCACTCCTCATAACTCTGCTCTTGTTCATATCGATCTCTAGGGCATTATTTCTGTGAAGTTCAACTTCAACTTTTTCAACCAAATGATTTGTTTGTCTTTGGGTATCTCAATTGTGACATTATCTGCCACTTTAGTATGCCTTTTCTGGAGCCATAGGCTGCCACTATGACGTCAAACTTGTCTCGGGGTTGCCTCAACACTCCAATCGTTACATGAACTAGGTCTTAGCTCTCAGGATAGAGCTTACTATTGAGTTGATCTCCGCCAAGTTCCTTTGTGTCAAGTGTCAGCAGCAGAATAACCCACTTGTACCGCAATTTGTGGAACGGTTTTTCTTTGTCTATTTCTTCATATCTACAATTTCGAAGATAACGAGTACGATTATCGGAGCATTCCTCCTAGACAGTAGTCACTGTCCGATCTTTTTAATTTTCCTTGACTCCTTGGGCATCACAGCTTGGAATTTGTGGCTAGGGAGGCTTGCGACGCAAACAAAGACACTTCTGCGCGGGATTACTGCTGTTTTTCCTGTTTATCTGTTCTATTGCTCGCTATTGCTATTATACACACATTGTCAGAGCTATGGAGCATACCCGTTCAGGTAATATCTTCGGAAATGAGCCTTATGAAACTAAACTGATCCATTGCAGATCCAGCTGATACTCAGTTCTGAATGCGCCATTTCCTTACATGTTTTACTACGCGTGCTCCAACCCAATCCGACTAGAAGGTGAACACTTCGGGGATGAATCGAGTGAGACATGATTTAAGAGAATCCTCAAAGGTTTGAATTGATTGCATACGTACTTCTACATTGCGATTATGCGGTAAGAAAATTCAAGGAAACCCAGGTGCTAAAAATAATAGCCAAGATTTTAAGGGTTGAATCTTCTGCCTGTGGGCTCAAATATCCAGCAGGTTCTGTACTGACGAAGGAACCATCGAGCCGTGCGCGAAGCTTCTCCTGTATTGTATGATCACACTTCAGTGGCTTCATTCTTTTTCTCATTCTGACCCACAATTGATATAGCATCTCACAGAACAACTTCAATAACCAATCCTGTCCTCTGATGCCACCTTCTACTTCAGGAACTAATTCTGAGACTTCACAAGTTCAGCTTCTCGGTGGGGCGTAGGGCGAAGTCGTTGCAACCAAATGAGCCGATCGGTGAGGCTCTCTAGGGAGCCTCTTTTGCTTTTAGTCTTTTTACCCGGGCAGCTTGAGCTGTTGGGGCTGACTGAGCTGGTCGCTAGGGACACGCTTGGTTCATGCGCACTCCTCCGGAGCCTGATCCGTAGAATTGTCTTCGGCTGCTCGACGAATTTGAAACCGACGACACTCCCATTACTTTTGCTGGCAGTGAAAGGTGATTTCGCCTTTGAATTGAATGTCCGCGGAGACATCAAATGAGCACGTTTTGAAAGAACTGTGCCTGACTTGATTCTGTCTCCAGTACGGCGAGACTGGCGAGTGTAAGGAGCCATTGTGGTGGAACAATGGAAATAATGGATGCGTAGTGAGTCAAGTAAACCCCAAGGATCTCAAAACGTACTTATACTCCTTTGGCAGTATCATTAGATCATTAGGCTAATGGAGTGCCAAACAGCTGAAACATGAGGTAGAGATTTTCTCATATTGCGCTTCTTCCCTGCTCCATGTCATAATGGCGTCTAACCTCAGAAATCTTGAATTATAATGATCTTAATATTTATAAGTCAGTTCTTGCTTGGCCTGGGTTGGCCGTAAATTTCCGGATGTGTTATTTCTGATGGCGGCTCTTTCCAACTTTCCATACCTTGTTAGCAGTTTTTGTTCACGAGTGACTCTCAGGTCTTTTTTTTTTCAGCAATTCCAGCATAAATGCAACCTGCAATGTTCATCAATAGTGTTGGCAAAATGCTGTATAAGGGGGGCGGCTTTGGGGTTGCCTCACGATGCCCGTACTCACGTGATGTCTAGAACGACATTGGCAATTGCTAAGGGCGTCTTCTATGCTTCACAAGAGTCAGCTACTTGCCTTTGTGAGTCAGCTCGTCTCTTCTCACTGTCTGCCCCTCTAATTTTTCATCTACATATACGTCGAAACCACTACCGCACAAGATGCAGACACTGCCTCCCTACAAGGGAGCACGAACGGGCTCTATCTGATGCCACGATCTACACCACCGTAATAGGTAAGCCGTTACTACCATACCACGCTCATAAAGGCCTGAAGATGAGACGCTTGCGTCGCTTTCTTGACTGAAGACCTAGGTTGGCGGTTGTAGCCGCTGGAATTTGAGAGTGCTGCTAAATCTATCTCAATATAATGAAAGTGTAAAATTCACTGCTATTTCTGCAGTCTTGCTTACTGGGTGTAGAACTTATCATGCTTCGCATTCAACATCACATGGAGTGTCTCGGTGTAACTCGCTTTTTCCACAAAATTTATCTTCTTTAACAGCTGAAGCTCTCTTTATTGCGACCTTTTCCCCTTACTCTCAATTTTGATTTAACCGCATATTTGGACTGGCGGCTCTAAAAACTCATACATCAGACTTTGCCGAAATTTGCGACAACGACAGCTCGAGCACGCTCGAAAATCCCGACTGGTCACGGAGTGTTTGTTCTGAGTTGTCCTCTGAGAGACTTGGTCGGGGTGAAATGACATTCACTGACTGATGGCCATCACGCCGTGACTCATGCAGAGACCCTGCATACTCTAGCTGTGACTGAGCCCCGCTCGATCTTCGAGACATTTGTCGCACCTCACCCGACCCGGCATTCGAACGGTTCAATCTCACGGTGAATGAACTTGTATCATCTCGGTGAGGCTGCTTGTCGATCTCTGAAGCGCCAAGGTAGATCGAATTGGAAAAAAAGGAGCGGACTTCATTCAACACAGAGAACTCCAGTTTCAGCTTGATACTGTAAGCCACCGTCTTGAAACCGACTTGGATGTAGTGGAGTTTGAATTCCGTGACGAGGAGCAAAATATTCATGAGCACAACCAGGATGTTGACACAGAGTAAATTGACGAGCACTTTGCGGCTCCCAGTTCGGTGCAAATTACGACTGTCTTTCAACAACAAAACTGTGTGATAGATGTAGATACTGCAGATGACGAGATCTTGAATGCAGAAACCAATCAACTGGATTCGATCAAAAATTGCAGCAGGACGAGCAAACCCCACCACTCCGCTGTTGAGGCCGAAGAACAACACTGTCATTGGGATATGAAGAATGAAGGCGTTCACGACAATCATCCACAACATCCATCGTTTTTTGCATTCGATGGGGGCGAGCAGATGTACCCGTGAATACAACACAACAGCTTGGCCGGTCACCATGGCATACCATCCAAGTATGAATGGAATTGATGTCGGCAGATTGGATGATTGAGAAATGAATCGGGTCATTGCTGGAAGGGCATGTACAATGATTCCCCAGGAAGCGGCTTGCATACTCCAAAATAACAAGCCACAATATTTTTTGAAGAAAAAACAAGTGAAAAAGCCGGTTTCCAGTGCACTGTAAGCACTAATGGAATACATCGACACTATCTGTATGATGCCGATGTTCTTCATGAGCAGATCTCCCACTGCAGGGGGTAGGCTAGCAACGGTTGTGTCCATGGTGTAATAGGGTTGTGACTCTATGGGAAGAAGATGTTCATAATGAGGTGTGGCAGGACGCCGGCTTTAAATAAAAAGATATGCCAAACGCCAAGATAGGAGCAGGTAGTTATATCGTGATATCATAGTGTCGGAAGTTCCAGCGTCAAGACAGCTCTAGAACGATGTGGACTTTACTAGTCCTGAACACTGGGTTGGTTTCCTGGGAGACAATGGGTCGGCCGACTTTTTTATAATATGTGGGTGAGCAAATACTGTAAATTCGCGGTTTCTAACCTATGATAGGTATCCAGGAGCCGAGAAAGAAAGTTTCCGATACCCACCTGAAGCATGTTTCATATTGAGTCAATTGGCTAAAGTAAACATTGGGAGACAGAATACGAGCAAGCGCAGATCTTCTATTGTTTTCTGACATCTATGGCCTAAAATAAACTCCGTAGGTTTGATATACACATTTCATATGTTTATTGATCATCTACAAGCGAGGGGCTTTTTCTATTAGTCCTTGATAGCTGGCTTTCTCTAGATATTAAATATAGGATTCCTCAAGTCGAATTATCTCTCACACTTTTCTGAGAAAAATTAATTCCTCTGCACTCTTTCAACAACCCCCTGTGCTAAAATCTACGCGGTCAAAATACTGCAGAATAAAGCCTGGGATGAGCAAGGTCCGGGAACCATGGTTCCAGCCGAAGACAGAGCCCGGATATCAAATCTTGGCTTTCGTCAAGCTCCTCAAAGCTATACGCTGAAAACAGCGAAGGGCGAGGTACTTTTGCAGATATGGCCAATAGGTCTGACGATACTATATTTACCTTATTACGTAAAGAGAGCCAAACAGTGGTCTAGGGCGTTGACTCAGTTGCGTGTCGATTTCCATCCAGTCACTGAATCAGCCCTCCAGTTAGGCACTGGCAGTAGAATAGAGTCAACCAGGGCGGCTAGTGATGAGTACTACTGAATATACGGCAAAATTCTACGAAGCATGCCTACAGCATAGCCTACCCTGGAATATCGATCGGCGTATATTCACTTTCACCGAGAACTGGGTATTCCTTGAATTTTGTCAGACAGATCCATCCACTGTTGAATGTTAGCATTTGTCAAGACTGATCATTTAGACTTCAGGTTCCATTTCCACATTACCAATATTTCACGTTGTATTCATCTGGATGTTACCCTGCGCATCAGCCTCTGTGAATGGATCGTATCAAGGCCATTATGGATCCTGCTTCATCCAGCTTAAAGTACCAACAAGGGCTTATTGGTTGTGTCAAACAAGCTAATCCTAGAAGTCACACCGCGGTGCTTCAAAAATCAATGAGTGACCGCCCCTGTTGTTCCACTGTCCTCAGTGGCAAAGCCATTGTAGGGTTCTGGGCCTCTATGGACTAGATCCCCTTGACGGAGAACCTATTGTATCGTTGCTGAGGAAATCAGCCCTCTTTGTGCCCTCATTTCAGCTTCTTCGGTCGGTCAATATGTCGGCGACGTTTCCATGGTAACTAGAGAAATTCAGTCACGCTGTTTTGAATCTTCATGATCTGGTTGAAGGACCGTCTCGAAACAGACTCTTCATTGGCAAAGGTTGCGAGTGGGATGTTAGAGATAAATTTTCAATCTCTGAATGCGGTTCCTTAGTTGAGAACAATAAAGACAGATAATTGAGTGGGAACTGGGTAGTCAATTACAGATCTAAGATGTGTGGGTCTGGCGATCATGTCAAAACCCCACAGCTAAGGCAATTATTTCCCTTTCCTACGTCTCCACTTATGTACAGCCCGCAGATCCTGGTGCGTTTTGAATACTCATGATACTGTTTTGAGTGCCATCAAAATCATCTTCAAGGGTAATATTCTGCGTTTCGCACTATTTTACGCCGGGTTTCCTAGGCTCCACCCAGACCTTTATAACATGACATCCCACAGAGTCTAAGATTCTCCTCCTTTCTATTCTCAATAAGTTTCCAACGAACAAAGATATACTCGCAATGGCAAATGTTCCCAGACTTCCCCGAAGTCGCACTGAGCAACATGCGAGTCGGCCGAAATCGCGCGCCTGCAGATCCGGAAACTCGTCGAATCGCTCGATCCGGTCGAAAGTCTCGGGATCTGACACTGACTCTGGCTCGTCAAGCCCAGCAACAAGCAAGATGTCCGACGTAAGTTAAACTCTGTCATTTCAGTCCTCGTTCCTGGCATATACCATGGCAATCTCGATCATCATATGCTGTTTGCGTCCATGATTGGCCTTAGACTAACACAATTTTAGAAACATTCCATGAAATGCTCTGTGAGGCGACGTCGGAAGTCTTCCCATCGGGAGTGTTTTAAAGTCCTAGATGATTATGAGGAGCAGGTTGAAAGAATTCTTGCCGAGAGAGAAGAAGGCAGAGCAGCTACTTCCCGGATCATTCAAGAGCTCCACACTGAGAAGGCTCGAGAGATGTCCAACGTACACAAAGCTAATGCCGAAAAGAACTCTGCAGTCGCTGAAGTTGAGCGGCTTAAGAAGGAGACTTCGCAGCTGCGGCAGCAGCTGGAGTCTACAAACACCACGTTGCAGGACCAGGTGGCATGGGACGATATACAGCCAGTCTTGCACCAGACGCACGGAGAACTGATCTCCGCTGCGACTCGATTTGGGAGTTTGATCGACAGTCTTCAGAACAAACGACTGGCATCCTTCTTGCCTAGCACCGAGGTGTTCCATGGCAATTGGGCCACCACCGCTGATCCTTCGGAACCCACCGACCCTAGCGCGCTTCCCGGGCTTTCCGGATCAAGCAACCCGCCGCTGTTTGACCCACAAGCCCAACCCTCGACCAATGAGTATGGGTCATTTGTTTAAGGATCGACAGGGCAGCACGACTTCGGTATACAAACAAAGTGGCCCATATAGCGTAGGCTTCACAATGTGCTCTTGAAGTTGTGGCAGAATACTGGATAGGTGATTGGATAGGTCGGTTTTCACTATAGCATAAATGATAGAATCAAGTTCATTTTGGCAATAAATTCGAGGTGCGCCATTTATTCACCACCGAATAGCGCCGATTGGAGAGCACTGAATGGTACTTTTGTCCTGTGTTGGTTCCATGGCTTTGAAATCTCATGCTTTTCGGGCCTTCCCTTTCGTTTCCCGGGGAACCATCTCTGTCTGCCTACCAGCTTCTCTGTCTAGTGCTATGTCTGCACGACAGTAAACTCGACCAACGAGTATGGGCCATTTGCTTAAAGATCGACTAGACCGACGATCTCCCGGGGTAGAATATCGTATCTATGCAAGGAAGTCTTCCCATATCCTTTCTGATTATCCATTCATTTGCTGCAGCCTCATATCTACCATATGTAGTAGGAACGATAACATGAGGTTAATTTTGTCGATAGATTAAAACTGCGTCTTTTTCCACTGCCGAATAGCGCCGATTGGAGGGCACTCTCAGTGGTACTTTTGTCCTACCTCAGTTCCATGGCTCCATAAAGTACGGTTTAAGCGTGCCCCTTTGTTTCCTGGGGAACCGTCTCCGTCCGCTTCTCAGCTTCCCCGCCTTAGGGACTTTTTGCATGACACTATGAAGCATTCAGTTGAACCACGGAAAGCTAGTAGTTAGACCGCAATTTAAGTATCCACTTCAGTCTTATTGGAACGATCTAATCATGGAACCAAAATCTTTTTCTCTCCGAATTTTGATTCCACCCCGAAAATAAATATTGTTCTAGAACGGGCATTGTCAAGGATACAATTGAATGGGCTTGTACGTGTTTTCGATTCTAGAACATTCCGCGGTGAGGCATATAAAATTTTTCATTTAACAAAGCCCCATAACCAATCAAGATGAGACAGGGGTCGTTCAATAATCGAAAGGATAGCAATGACATCACGTCCGAGATCGGAGCAATTACACTTGATCGATTGCGAACATATCTAGACTCTGGCAAGCAGTAATTGGAGATAGGGAGAACAATCACGCTACATTTCAAATTCGTCTAATAGTCATCGGGAATGAAGAATTCTTCCCCCTGGTAGCCAGCCGAACATGACGTCTTCCTCTTTGATGGTATGGGGCCACGGAAGATGAGTATCCCGAAATCAAAGCGCCACAACCATTATACACATCCTGAAGACTTGGGACTTGATAGTTGATCGAAAGATACTATCTCACTATTGGCTGATCTGTTCTCGACACTGCAGACCTTTTCTGAACCATCGAATCTTTCATTCGAGTCTCTATGGTAGCGAGCCGGCTCCGGGTATCTTTCAGATCATGCCGGATGGTCTCATTCCAAGCAACCTGTCGGTTAACAGAATCTGCCAGAGATCTGTAGAGTAAAAGTCAGCATTGTTTCCACCCTCTCTATTGTATAATGTACGACTAACTTCATTCGGCTATCCAGACTTGATCAACATATTAGTCAAAGATCCACTATTTTCAGTCTCGGTACTCACTCTGATACGCATTTCAGTGCAATAATGCTATGTTGTGTGGACTCGTCGAGCTCGCCCTCTGACGCAGTCATGGGGCGACATATCTCATTCTTAGACTTCATCTCCCACGGTCGCCAATGGTAATCTTCCAGATTGTTGGCCTCAATTCCAACTTTTCTGCGTCCGATAGCTCCATTATTTTCAGAATACAACGCATGCCCGGCGGAATGATTCATTTTTACTTTTTGGTTCCCGGCTTCGTTGCTCGATTCGGAGGACGACAGAGATAGTGCACGTTTTAGTCTGCTTCGGAAGGTGTGCGGTCCATCGACAAGTGACAGTCTTCGACGAGAAGGCATATTTGGAGTTTGGATATTCCGAATTATTCTTATCTTTTTCGTTTGATCGGAGTTTAAATAGAGGAACAAAACTGAAAAGTTAGGGGAACGCTAAATACACGACTGAGCCCGGGGCGGACGGACGATCTGAGGTGGCGGAGAAATCCTGCCCCACTGATCACCATATCCGGAGATCTGATTGAATTAGTCTTCACCCATCTTAGCTTCTAGCTGGCAACCAGTTTCCAGTTATTGTATTGGAATTAACACATCTGCGACAATAGAGTCACGTAGGCTGGACCAGTCTACAATACAGTACACTCGTATTGATGAACAGATACTATAGGGAAATTGGCAGACGCTGATCAAGAAAGGACCTAATCGCCATAGCATGAAAGGTGAATCTCAATGCTTAGTCGTGACGCCATGTGGCGTTATGAGCGAAGAATGGCTTTGTGTGATCCAAAGACATTTTATCAAGCTCTCAACATGTTGCATTCGCTCTTTCGGTGAACTTTTCGGGGAACAAATCATGCCTTCTAGTTGAGCATCGTTGGATAACATCAGAAATGCCATAAATAAATGAGGATTCACAGTAGCAGAACAGAACCACGGATCACCTCAGTCTGACCATGTTTCTCAATGGTTACATTGGATTATCACTTCACCGGCAATTTCCAGGCATAACCAGTGATTCCCAAGACTCAGTCAACTAATTTTCGTAGGCTTGCCTCTAGAATCTGTCGCTTCGACAATTATCTCAGCCAAAAGTTTAAAGCTCACCACGCCCACTTTCCGTACGTTTCAAATCCCTGCAGAGATCTCACATGCCTGATTTTTATTCACCACCGCTCCTTTTTCCCTAAGATGTCTCAACACAACTCGCTACGCTGGTCAGAATTGGAGGAAGATAATCTTCTCCCTTGGCTAGATGCAAACCGAGCTCTGTCTTGGGAAGCTCGTGCTGCCGCTTATAATGAGCAATATGAGACTAACCGAACAGTCGAATCACTACGGGGAAAGAAATATCACATTCTTCGAAAACGCCGTCTCAATCGTGCCAAGGTATCTAGTCGGCGCTCAGTTCCAAAGCGCCAAAGACGTATTCGACGGCTTGGGGGTGCCAGGAAGAGATTCCCACCGTTCACAGATACCAAGGCTCAAAATATCGACCAGTGGCTTCAAAGAATACCTTCAGCAGAATCCACTGCTTCAGAGAGTATTTCTGCCACAGAAAAGTCACATTCCGGTACGCGGACATCTCTTCGTCGGTTACTCATGCTAATTTGTTCTGTCATTTAGTTTATATCACACCGGATCCGCATCATCCTCAGCCACGAGAATTCCAGTCCAGGTCCTGGCTTTGGGATTATGTACACCGTATCTGTGGAACCAAAGAGCTATCTCCTCATTGGGAGTAGCAATTTGGGGGGTGGATGGATAGAAAACCACAGAATACTTGATAAAGATGTGCATTAGAGCAGCTTCGTTCTGCCAACCCAAAACTGTGACTGCGATTGTGCGGTTTCAGGATCTATCTAGTATTGGGATCTTGGGTTTTCGCATGGGTACAATGCCTGTTAAAAATTGTCTTTCAAATTTAAATTACCACATGTGAGCTTGGGGCTCTTTTTCCATTTTTACCCGGCAGATTGCGACCCGGAATAGGTGATTTAGTAATTCAATTGCTACATGGGAGTTGACAGTCATTTTTTTATTCACCTAGGGCTTTCCAGGAAACAATTTTTAGTCTCTCGATCGTGTGTTGCTATTGAGCTGGATATCCGCGAGCATAAACACGATTCCGAAAATATGCTTCGTTTAAATCGGAGAAATGAGAGGAATAAACAGAAGCCACTTCGGCAGAATGCGCAACTAAGTTCTTCAAAGATTGAAGGATTTTCTCAAATACTGTAATTTCAAAAGTCATTTGAACACAGGATTCCCTCGCCATAATTCTCTTCTTTGAAGGTGGTTTCAAGGGCATTGCTTTTCCCAGTCCAATCAAAGCACTTCCAAATTCTAACATGGAAACACCCTGTAAGAGTCTGGAAAGGGATAATGACCACCCCTGTCGATCATTGGTCTCGATCCCCGGACTCTCCAGCGGAGAGACTTTTTTGCTAAGCATATATTGACACCCTTGGGTGCTGATCCTTTTCCAGATTTGTGACGTTACATGTGCCATTGAATAGTGGATGCGACCCCTATCGGATAGAACATACCAGCAGCGCAAGCAATCCTTCCGCAGTCATGCGGAAACCATGGTTCATGAGGGTTCTCTTTCATCGGCCTTCCGGCCAAGGAACTTTCACAGCCAAGCCTGCTGACACAAAGTCGAAGCTCCCCTTGAATGGTACTGTATACGAGAGACATGTTCATTTTCCATCTCTACATCTTTCGCGGTCCTGTGGTTGCTATCCAAAGGTTTTCTTTTCCCTCTCGGATAAACCTTCCACCACCTATAGATATCTACATCATGAGTGATCAAAGCAATCCCGTACCAGATTCTTTGAATGACAGAGTTCATGCACATCTTGCCCAAGTGGCAAGCATGCAGAGTACGGATCGAGGAGAGAAAAACGGAATCCCTCGTCCAGCAAAAACTGCATCTAGTCCAAGATCTCATTTCTCCTTCCGTACTAGAAACAGCAGCCAGAATAGTAGCAAGAGTCGTCAGCTTGAAGTGAAACGCCCCCGAAAAGTCCGATCCGAAGGAATCCCAGAAGATGAGCCCGTTGAAGGCTCTGTATCGTCTCAGTCTGATGGGCAGCAATCTTCCAACAGTCGGTAAGCAAACATCTGCAAAGAATTGTCTATCTTGTCTTGCATCTTTCTAATCAACACATCCAGTATGAGTAAGAAAGAAAGGTCAGTTCTTCCACTTAATCGGATGTTCTGTGAAGTTTCTTGGTTCCTAGCCACTCCCACCGTCAAGGCGCCGCAAGATGGAGACTAATTTTTGATCAGAATGTCAAAGGACAAATCCAAAATGCTTGCTCAGAGAAATCTTGCAAGGGATGTGAAGAGGCTCGAAAGAGAATTCAAAATCGTCAAAACCGAGATCAAGAAGATTAAGGAAATGCTAGTGAATAGACAATAAAATGTACAAGGGAGGTCCTAAGGTTACAGAACGTTTTGTCAATTCGAGAAAATCTTAGTCGATGAATGAAATTCGTTCATGGCAAATTGATGGCATAGGATAGGAAATTTCCACCAACAACAGATATACTCGCTTAGGCAATTTGGCTGAGAATATCAGAGCGTGAATGAGATAGAGCCAACCATTTCCGCAAAGATAGCTGCGGAGGATTTGAATGGCGAGGCCGGCCCTTTGATTGCTGCTTCAGTGTATATTTTCAAATCACCGGCGTAAAAACAGTTTCTCATTTGTCAACAACGTTGAGGCATTTTATTTGTCAGGCCTAGACCCCGGAGTGCCAAGGGTCCAGGTGGGGCGTGCCACTCCACCCGCTCTCCGCTCCAAACTCTTGAAATTTCTTATTTCAACGTTGATAAACCGCCTCAACACCCACGAAATTAGGGTCGCCCAGTGCGAATTTGAAGTCAAAATCTCTGAACTCGGCAAAATGTACGCAAGTGGTCGCTGCTGGAAACCCTACTCAGAATGGCAAAAAAGACTCTTTTCTCGTCAAGAAAAGCAGGACTTTCCTCCTCACACTCCCTTGCCACTCGGGTGTTCTTCGCCGGACAAGCTAGATTCTAAATTGAAATTTGGATATTCTTCTTGACACTCGCAAGGGAGTAAAAAATTAACAATGGCGCGACAGGGAGGGGAAGCCTCTGGATATCGCTGCAGCAAACTTTGGAGAGAGTGCAGAAAATTGCGCGATGGTCTGGAGGGAGAGACTCGACCTTCAGACCATACGGACTCCTCAAAATCTCTGGGCGTGTCTAGTACGAATACCTCGACAGAACACGTTCCCGCCCGGCCATTGGCTGAAAAGCCTGGGGGCAAACGCAAACGAAGGGTCCGTTTTGAGCTCACTGAAAGGAAGCAGTCCCCAGAGTCAATCGAATTTGGGGTGAATGACCAGGCTCAATCTATCAGCTCGAGGTGAGTGGCTTTTCGAGCTTTGCACTCCAGCACCAGGTTCTCGGAAATCCATATCTCTAATTCAAAGAACAGACAGAGCATAGGGAAGCACAAAGAAAAAAGACGGCCCACTAGACGACAGAGGTGAGTTTCTGAAGCCTTTCTCATTACTTTGGGCTCGTACAAACCAGGACGACCTTGTAGCTGAAACAAAACATAGATCGATGCCAAGAAAGCGCAAGGGGGACCGTCGGCAAGACCTTTGTGATAGTTCTAATTCAACACGCCACGCAAGTCCTGCATGATGCCGAAAGCCTCCTAGGAGGGACCTTGATGACCAGTTTTAGACGGGTCTAGCAATTTTCCAAACCTTTGGAGCTACCTCAGCCCTTGCGGACATCTATTCCCATTTTTCGGTGTGATACGATCCTCGGGCAATCCACCAACACTAAAATACTTCGTCGTCGGCGGATATTGGGTCGCGACTTTTGATTTACGCTCCCTGTACTGATTTTTAAAACTCACGATCGTGATTCTTGTAAAATCTCTACCAGATTTGAATTATACTGTCAGGATGTACGAGATCGCCCGACACAATGTCCTGCACTTGATTGGGTTTGAATAAGAACATCATGAAGTATCACCGATTCGCTTCATCAGTCCAAATATGGATTCGAGTCTCAGTGTCTTCCATTGCAGCAAAATCCGTGTTTGTATATCTCATCTTGTTGTTCGAATTCAAATTAGCAGGCCTTCTGGGGCTCAGCCTACCGGCCCGTAGATACCAAGATCAAAGAAGCTTGCAGCCGGAACTCGGCACTGTAGCATACAGTATTCAGGCCTATTCTTCCCGAGAAGCTTGGGGGAAGAGATGGTTCAATAAGACGATAGTCCATCGCAATTGTTGCACGAAGCATGGAAAGCTCCTTAGTACATCCGGAGACTCAATCAATCGGTCATTCTAACATGCGCATATGGGAAAATTGGGCAAAGGGCGTGGGACAGGATAGTAGACTGTGTGCCCTGTGTCCATATTTCACCATGCTAAACTTCAGGGGCTGGAGCAGACTTACCCTGTCTTGGGCCAATACTTGAATAATGCGGCGAGGCGCTCGTACTTGAATGATGCAGGCTCTGGGCAAGACTGTGATTTTTCCAGTCTTTCCCAGATGAAATTTTGGATAGATTTTGAGCACTAAAATACACTATTTGAGAGGTTTCAGGGTCTCTGGGCACGCTCAGCATACGGCCAAAGGCTGCGGTAGAAGCCGTCCTGTGACAAAATGAAAGGTGCAATACCCGAGCGGACGTCTCATAAAGTAGTTCGAAGGATCCGATACGGTGCTTGAAAGGGAATTTAGGTCGTCGAAGATCCAAACATGGGTACAGGGTTTCCATGAATTCTATCAAAAGGCACTCCAGCCCCGATTTGGATCTACTCGTGACATTATTCCCCTAGCACTGAGCCAGGCGGCGTTCGAAAGCCCTGGAACAAATGGATTCTAGAAAACGTTGATCATAAGGGCCATCGTTTGCCGAGAACTCATTGATTGCAGAGATCTCAGATTCTGGCGGCAACGGGGCCTTGATCGGGCCTCGACGAAACCATATTTCAATATGTAACAGATTCGGCTTCAAAGTCTCTTCATCGATGGAACCTTCTCGACTCGTTTCTGGGTGCCAGCGCATGTGGCAGTCCGATTATCGTCCACTTGTTCCTGTAATAGAGATCTGGGTGGCAAATTGTCTCGTGGTGGTTGTAACTCGCAACGGAATAGACAACAGTGAGGCTAACAGGGTGAATAGAGGCAGAGAACAATATTCCGGCTTGAGGTAAAATCTTGCGGACAGGAATTTAGCGGGCAGGCAAGCGATTTGCCAAAGCGAGTTATTGATAAATCACCAGTTCAACCTACACCTTACGCCAACTGCGTTGAAGGCCGTTGAACCTAGGCCAATGAACGTTGAGGAGGCAAATAATTTGCCAGGCGTGCCCGGTCCCATCCAGTGGAACGAGCCACATCCTCGTCTGCTACCCCAAAACGCTTTACTATGCTTATTTCAATGTTGAAAAGAACGCCTCATCGCCTAGCAAAGACGTGCTCACGCGGCACAAACGCCGAATGTCAAACACTGATTCTGGCGATATGCGCGCAATTGGTGCCTCCACAATATCCAATGCAAACTTCGACCACCTTCACTCGCTCACTATCTAAAAAGCCATGTCTCGACGGCGTTGATGAGGGGTATGATTTGTCACGCATCGCATCATACCAACCACGGCTCCAGTTGGATCCATCCACTCCACCCGCCCTCCACTCTAAACTCTTGAAATTTCTTATTTCAACGTTGATCAACCGCCTCAACACCCAGCGAAATTAGGGTCGCCCGGTGCGAATTTGAAGTGAAAATTTTTGGGTCCGGCAAAATGTACGCAAGTGGTCGTTGCCGAAAACCCTACTCAGAATAGCATAAAAGACGCTCTTTTCCCGTCGAAAAGAAAAGCAGGACTTTCCTCCTCAGACTCCCGAACACTCGGGTGTTCTTCGCAGGATGAGATCTGCGTTGCCAAAAAGTCTTCGCGGAAAGGCCCCGCGTTACCAAGTCTGCCTCGCAGGACGGGCGCTGCGATATCAAGAGCCTCCGCAGGGACATCTGCGACATCAAGAGCCTCCGCAGGAGACCGCTGCGTCACCAAGTTCTCCGCAGGAGACCGCTGCGTCAAAAAGTTCTCCCTCACAGCCCATGAGCCCTGTGACTGTAAAAATGTGCTCCCTCGCAGCAATGAGCCCTGCGTTGTAAAAATGTGCTCCGCAGGGACGCCTGCGTTACCAAGAGCCTCCGCAGGAGACCGCTGCGACACCAAGTTCTCCCTCACAGCCTTGAGCCCTGTGATTGTATAATCTTGAGCTTCCATGCAGCCTTAAGCCCTGCGTTATCAAATTTGTGCTTGTTAGGCGGCCCGTGGCGCCACGGTGCTCGTCCTGATCCTCTGGCGACATGCAGGCACCTCTTCGTGGTGTCAGAGACTAGTATTCGGGTCCGTCTGAGACCTCGAAGAAGCCAAGACCTGCTCCAAAGAATCGATAGAATCAAGAATCCAACAATAAATGGTGTAAAATGACTTCAGTATTGTATGTAGATGCCACCGCACATGGCTCTGCCTCGAACAATCCACTTTGTAGCGCTCGACCATGCCCCCAGCTTCAAGAATGGACATTCTCTTCCACGTAGTGTGAATTAGAGCATCGAGTCACTTGCTGATGGCTGATAGCGGGGTGGCCAATCTGGGTGGCGGCTGAAATCCAAAGTAGTCCATTGGTGTGAATGCTTGTCTCTTCTGGCTGGCAGTGGCAGCAGAATTTAACTGGATGTAGGGATTCGACGGTGAGTAGATGGTGTGTTAGCGTGTTGATGGTGAGGCTGGAGGTGAGTGACGGTTGAGAGTTGGTGATGGTGATGGGGACGGGACCAGTGAATCGTGAATCAACAAGCTGATTTGCCGTGCGGGTGACTCCCGGGCGGTGAAGTGGCGGCCAACGGTAACACTCATCGCCGTCATAGTGGGGAGCTTTATTCCCCCGCGAATGCAAAAGTTAATAACCAATGCTGTTGTGATATGAGGCTGGTGCAGATCAGGAACCAAGCCGAACCATCGGAATTAATCCCGAGATATCTATAGAAAGAACCAAGTTGATTTCCAATCAACTTGATCTTCTCGTTGTATATATATAGCCTAATGTTTCCCTCTGAAAAATAAGACAATTGATACCTCTGAACTACAACAGGTTATGAGCCCGGAAGCAACTCTCGGGTGCCGTCTCTACTCATCTGAGAATCATCTTGATTATCTTTACGATATATCTACCCCGCTTTCACAACCATCACCATGTCTGCTCTGGTCCACGACTCGCCCGACCGAGCCGTCACGGCCATCGAACCTCTGACAGGAAGCGACAACTTCGCGACCTGGAAACGTCTCATGACCTCCTATCTCAAAGCGAGGCAGGTCTGGGATGTCGTGTCGGGCGACCTTGAGCGTCCTGACTGCTCATTCAAGTACGCCAAACCCATTACGGCGGACATCCACCCGTTGGTGGAACCGCACCTCAACGGGGCGGTGAGGCAACGCGCGATTGAGGCGCGCCTCGAAGTCGAGGTCCAGGCATTCGAGCGCCATCGTGAATGGTCGCGTCGCGAGGCCGAAGCCTACCACACCATCTTCCGTTATCTGTCTCCCCATATCAGTATCCATGTCGCGGGGCTAGAGACATCCCGCGACCTCTGGAATGAACTTGAAGAACGGTATCGGCGGATGGAGCTCGCCACGTTCTGCGAGCTGTTCGCCCAGCTGCGTGAGACCACTGGCGAGCGTTGCGGCAGTGCACGTGAATTCGTCGATCGTGTACGGATGCTAGTCCATCGATTGAATGCGATTGCCCCTGGATCCATCGGCGACAAAGCGCACATTGCAATCCTACTGACGCAGATCGGACCGGAATACATCCTGATTGTGGATGCGATCCAAAATGACAAGGATCCTGTCAATCCGGCAAATATTGGCAACCGTCTAGCAAATGCTGAGCAGACGGTGCAGCGAAAGGACGCCGCAACGTTCCCGCAAAGAGTGTCCGGCGGAACGAGCAACCCTTCGATCAACACGGTGCAGAAGAACACCAAGAAATGCAACTACTGCAAGAAGCGCGGCCATGTAGTTGCGGAATGCTGGAAGAAACAGCGTGAACAACAACCGCCCAGGGACCATGCCCTGAAGACCGAACGGAGTGTTTCCGGCTCACCAAGAAACAACATGCAAAATATACCATCAAGCCAGATGGAGGATCGGCAGGGCCCGCCGACTTCCAAGAGACCGAGGATCAATATCGTGAGGGCGAGGGTGACGACCCTTTATACCCACGCACCGCAACCCCGGTGGATCCTGGACTCGGCCGCCACCAGCCACATCTGCTGGGACCGCAGCTGCTTCAGCAGTCTTCGGCCCCATCGCGAGATGTTGGACACGGCGGGCGATCCAGTGGAAGCTGAAGGGATTGGTACGGTGAAGCTCACGCTCCGGGGGAAGTTCAACCAACCCCTGGTGTTAAAGAATGTATACTTCGCGCCACGCGTCGGGATGAACCTGATCAGCGTGCCGAAGCTACTACGAGACCGCTACTCGGTGGTGGCGCACCCGCAGAACGTCTTTGTGCAACGCCGAGGACGGACGGTGGGGACCGCCTACCACACGGAGGAGGATCTACTGATCCTGCGGTGCCATGTGAGCAAAAGATCCCGAGAGCGAGTCCAACTGGCGAGGGCGCCGGCGACCCATGACCATGCAGATTCCCTGGAACCGCAGGCGGTGGCCATGGACGTCGACGACCCTCAGGAGTCAAGTGACGTAGAATGTACAGCGTCAACCTCTGAACTCGGTGGTGAAGCTCGGATACTCGAAGCAGATGCGGGCACAGGAGTGGACCAGGCCCCCGAAGCGCTGTGGCACGCTCGGATGGGACATCTGAACCGGGGCGACTTGAGGGTGGTCCTCCGGCAGACTGGCACTCCGTACCGACCGCAGACACAGGCGCAGCTGCAGGCAACGCCGCAGTGCCCAGCGTGTATGTCGGGTAAGCAGCATCAGAAGAGGAACTCCCGTGCACGACGGCCACGTCTGCATTCAACGAGAATATTCGAATTGATCCATTCGGACATCATGGAGATGCCGATGGCCAAAGAGGGCTCCAGGTACGTGATCACCTTTACTGACGACTATTCTCGAGGCTCGTGGGCCTATGCCATGAGATGGAAGCATGAAGCGCTCCAGAAGTTCCGACAATTTGAGGCCTGGGTGCACCGACAGTTCGGCGCCCAGATCAAGAGGTTCCTCACCGACAATGGAAGAGAATACCTGCCGATCGGAACACACCTCGAAAGCCAGGGAGTTGAGTTTGACACCTCGCCGCCATACTGCAAAGGACAGAATGGACTGGCCGAACGCACCAACCGCACTAT
Source organism: Penicillium pancosmium (assembly GCA_031761475.1). NCBI lineage: Eukaryota > Fungi > Ascomycota > Eurotiomycetes > Eurotiales > Aspergillaceae > Penicillium > Penicillium pancosmium. Next base: position 582 of record JAVMSB010000406.1, on the reverse strand, counting down.
CCGGGAGCGGATCAACACGCTCTTGTCCGATGCGAACCTACCTCCTTCCTGGTGGTTCGAGTTAGTGGACACTGTGGTCTATCTGAAGCTGCGCGCGCCAGCTTCAATCCTCCGGAAAAAGACCCCGTACGAAATTATCTACGGGAAGCCGCCATCGCTGTTACATCTACGACGGATTGGCTCCCGGGCATGGGTCTTAATCCCAAAAGAGCATCGAGCAAAACTCGGAGCGAGATCGTCTGAGTGCCGACTGCTAGGTTATTGCGAGCCGAATCAGTACAAGCTCTATGAAATCCATTCGGGAAAGACGGTCTTTTCCCGTGATGTCGAGTTCGACGAGAGGACCCCGGTGGCGCCACTCGTCGAGGGGGAAACAGGCAACGACCTCCCGGACAACGCTCCTCCATCGCCCGTCTTTCCATCAATGCCGAGCTCAGCCAGTGGGCTGCCTACACCACCTCCATCGCCATTACCTCTGTCAGGTGATAAAGATAAAACGCCATCGGAGCGTGACGAACAGACACCTCCAGTGGTCAATCCAAGCCAACAAGGAACCGACTTGACATCGGATCTTGGGTATTC
>JAVMSB010000405.1:0-23655 GCA_031761475.1 Penicillium pancosmium | reverse complement strand
CCCCTCCTCCCCACCCACACCAGTCCAGTCCGTCTGGCCACGGAATGCCATGAGACTCGCAATTCGTGTCGGTTCTGCCGCCGTGCTCATCTTCTTCGCCCTGGTCCTCCTCAACAATCGTTATCACCCCTCGCGCAGTCCCGCCTCCTTCTGGCATTTTGACACCACATCGTTCCGTTCCGCTCTGCGCCCACACACCCAGACCACCACGACCGCTCGTCGCAAATGGGGAATTGGAACTGACCGCACCAATGGAGTGACCTACCAAAACACCCCCATCGAGGTCCCCAATGATGGTATCATTGTGATGGGCAAGTTGCGCGACGAGGATACCGCCTGGGTGTCCGCAGAATTGGCCGAGTAAGTCAACTCAACTCTTCAACCCACTCCTGAATTGTTGGATCCGTTCGGATGAAACATACCCCCCTACTCTGCACTGCTAACCCAATTAGATGGCGCAACTTCATCTACACCGTCGACGACGTCAACGCCCCCGCCCACACTCGCTCCAACAAGGGCCGCGAAGCCCAACCCTACCTCCAATACCTCGTCGAGCACTACGACGACCTCCCGGCGATCATGGTCTTCCTTCACCCGCACCGCGACGGCTGGCCCGCCGCCTGGCACACCGACACCATGGATTACAGCAACGTGGACTCGGTGCGGGCGCTACAGCGCGAATGGGTGCTCTCCGAGGGATACGTCAGCCTGCGCTGTCAAACTTCCCCTGGATGTCCGGCCGAAATGCAACCTTTCCGCCAGCCCGCGAAGCCCGGTAACACAGGCGAGAAACACTACGCCACCGCCTGGAAGGAATTATTCGGCAACAGCAATGTCCCCAAACAGATCGGCGCGCCGTGCTGTTCGCAGTTTGCGGTCTCCCGGGAGCAGGTATTGCAGCGTTCTCGCAGTGATTATAAGCGTATGCTCGATTGGGTGTTGAATAATGATTTGCCTGACGAGGTCACTTCCAACATTATGGAGTATAGTTGGCATATTATCTTTGGCAAGGAGCCTATTTTGTGAGTTTACTGCGTGGCCTAGGTCTATGCCTAGGCCCAGGCCCTCCCACTTAACCAACCACTTGCTAATCTGTTCTTCTTCCTCCAGCTGCCCCGACACATTCGAGTGCTATAGAAACGTCTATGGCGAAGAAGTCATCATGTCCCCTTAGCCGGGGGCTGACACCCAGCTGAGACTGGGCTATCCCATTCCGCCGCACCGTCACCCACCCCCGCCCTTTTCCTGTATTCACTACTTTGTATTCAACTATTTTCCTTCTTCTCGCGGGAGGTGGCCGCGACCGTCACGATCACCGCATGACTATTCTCTTCGATTCTATTCTCCGATTCTGAGTTGAGTCGAGTTGAGTCGAATCAACTCGACCCGACCCGGCTCAACACGATGTGACTATTCTTTGCTATATTTGTCTGTACATGGAGTTGGTGGGCCATAGCTCGCATATTGAGGGTGTTGCTGTAAATGAATTGATGTTTGAGTTGCCAACAGTCTCAGTCTCCGTCTCCGTCTCTGGTCATCATATCCACTTGATATCAGTAGTCCAACAGTAATCCACTTAGTCCAAGTCTAGAAACCGCCCAGCCCTTGGCATGCACCCCAACCCACGGGGGACCCTCGGATGACCCTCGGCTAAACGAGTTCTCGTAAATGAGTACGCAGTACTCCGTAAACGAATCGTCCACGGACTCGGCGTGCCCCGTAGCGTAGAAAGACAATGTCTCAAGCCACCTCGTGCTAGCCAAGACAAACCTGTCATACTCATAAGACATCATAACGGTTCTCTATTCTCGCTTCCTCCCCCATCCCCCCTCTCAACCATCTCCCTCCTAACATCATCCCACCCCCAAACCCCGCCAGTCCCAACATTATAATGATAATAATTCTCCGTACCAGCAGGCACAACCGCCTTCCGAAACGTAATATTAATTCGTCCCCCAACACCAGCTACTCCCCTCCCTTTCCGTTTCGGAATACTATGTAACCAATTCGCCTGTGTCCTTCCACGCATGAGAATCATATCGCCCGAGACGAGGGGGAGTTTTATCGTTGTACCACCAGCAGCACCACCACCACCACCCGCAGAGCCAGTTGCTGCTACTTCTGCAGGCACCGGCTTATGTTTAAGTAAAAACTCCCTCTCACCCCCAAGCGACAAAGAAGCAATAGCAGGCTCGAATCCAAGAAATCGCTCATCATCCGAGTGGAAGGCAATACTATCTTCGCCGGTGGCGTAGTAATTAACCAAGACGAAGTTGTAGGTTTCTTTTGTGGTTGATTCGACGGCTTTTTTTAGGGATTGCAGAATTGAGGGGATTGGGCGGGGTGGGTAGGTGTATTTGGGTATGGTGTTGCTGGTGTTGGTGGTGGTGGGTCTTTTGCGGAGGGTTAGAGGAGAGGTTTTATATTGTGATTTCGAATTGGAAGGGGTGTCTGCTGCTGCTGCTGCATCGGCTTGGGCATTGCCATTAACACTCCCATTGCCATCATCAACAGCATCAGCATCAGAAAAAAAACACCCCTCATCAACCCCAAAAACAGTCGTAAATCTCGGGGTCTTGATCTGAACATCAACACCACCTCTCTTCGCAAAATACACAACCCGATAGAAGGGTAATTCAGCCCTCAGCACGCGAAATAATTCATTCGCGATGCGGCGCGGGATAAATGGTTGGTAATAGACGCAGTCTAGATCGGGTTGGTTGTTCATGATTTTGCCTTCGCGGTTGGTTTCGGGTGCGGTGGATTCTAATAGGGATTTTTCAAGATGTGTTGGTAATTTGGCTATTGGGTGTGGGTAGGTTGGATGGCTGTCTGGTGATTGGGGTCGGGATGGGGCATTTTCGTTGGTGGTGGTTGTGCTGGTGGTGGTGTTGTCGGGTTTTGTTCGTTTGGGGGGTGGTTTGAAGAAGGCGTCTAGGGTTCTTTTGGACATTGCGTTGAGACTTGGACTTGTTGTATTGTATGGCGGTGGTGTAGTGTCGTGCAGTGCAGTGTATGGAGACGTCGTCGCGAAAACACGTCGCGTAAAATATCAGAAAAAAAAAGAGAAAGGTTCGCATCGTGTGATGTCATGCCGATCGAGTGGTCCGTCCCGATTTGGATCTGCAATCTCCATTCACATTCGGAAATGCAGAATGATCGTCGGTGGATTTCGGTGGGTTGCGGATGTTTATCGAGATCGGAAAAATGGGGTTGCGGGGGGTGTCAGACTGGAAAGAATTGAGATTGGGTAGAGTAGATTATATTTTGAGGGTGAATTGTGTCTGGTTTGTTCGATTGAAGATATCATGCATGCTTGTGGTTATGGTTCGTCGGGGAGAAAACTATTGGACTGCAAGCAATCGCTCCCTTGCGTAGCGGCAAAACCGAACCAAGGGAATAGGAAGCATGGCCATGCTGATATTATTGCTGGGACAATCGGTTGTTGAGAAGCCCTGGAGGAGATGTAGCACAAAAATGCAAATACCGAATCTAAGAACCTCCGAGGTCCAGGGCAGTAAGTCATTCATCATCCAAACCCCACACATTTTCCATGCCATGTAAGCTAACCATCAACTGTCACCAAATGGCAGTCCCAACTTTCCATCATCAATCACATCCGGCGACTGAAGAGAGGCCTAAGCCTTTAAATCCTGTTCTCTCACATTGCATCGTTGCGAAATAGTATCAGTAAACTGCTTCGCCACTCCCTCCAGGTAACTTCCTGGGGTAAATGGATCATCTGACGCATATTTACAAGCTGCTGTTGAGATCGTGCCGCTATTATCAAGGCGAGAGAATCGAGTGCTGGTCGGGACTCGGGGGGAAGAAGCGACGCAGAGTTCAAAACATTCATAAAACGGGCCTGTAGTGTGATGGTTCGTCAGCCACGGGAATATTTGGAAGTATAACTTCAAACTTACCATCTGAGCAACCATCTCCGTGCACGCGATGAAATGCTCGCTCATGGAGAAAAAGTATTGTTCGGACATTCTGTGGTATTCCGTGGCACAGTGGGCGATGGAAGATGTGAAAGTGAAGTTTGGTTTGCGCAACAAAGACTAGTTGGACATGGAAAGATTTTATTGAAAAAGACGATGCCTCAATAAGCAGTCACCTTTGGAGCTATCATATTACATTCCCTGGAAAATGGGCTCGCCTGCATCAAAAGACTTTTCTGAGGTGCTGGTAAAAAGAGACAGCTTAGCTGCTTTTGACGTGAACAGACGATCATCCACTTCATTGCGCGCTACGGGCTACAGCTTATTTCATAGTTTGCAGCGTTTGGCAGTACACTTTCCAAATCCGAGAATGCCAAATCCGCTGTACGTGGCCAAGGCGAAGCAGTTTTTCTAAATCTGAAGTTCTCCCCGGTGCTACTCAGATTGGCACAGGATTGCCATGAGAAGTAGTGCTGGCCCAGACAACAGCCTCCGCATTCTACAAACATGTAATCTCATTTTTGCTGAATTGAATGCCCCAGTAGCAAATAAAGGATATCCCATTATCTGGCTTCTTGTGTTGTGTAAGTATTGATGGTATTTGAATCTCAAACAAGGCTCAAGGAAGGCTCAATACCGCTGAGACATAGACTCCGAATGCGGAGATACAAGAAAAAGGCATGAAGAACGCATATCAAATGGGTGGTAAGCAAAAAAGAAAGACGAGATCATCGCGCTACAGCACGGAGAAATGGCTACTTCATTGGGGGTTTCACAGGGGCTCACGAAACCTCTAAGCCACTTTGGGGCCATTTTTCACCAGCCACCCCAGATACTTGAAATGGGTCTCCTCAATCTCAACGTCCAGTCGGATTGTCTCAATCCACTCGGTGGGACCATCTGCCGTCTGCTCGGTGCGGCTCAGGGTATCATGTAGGGATTGGATTTCTTCCGTGACCCGAGCGAAGTCTTCTAGTTATTTATGTCTCGTTTCTTTGGAAACTGGGCGATTCACTCGTAGTTGTGCCATCTGGCTGAGCTGATGTTGGACAAAGTATTAGATTCTGCACTAGTAGGGAGGTTCGATTGAGGATATTGAGACTTACCAGCCCTTGGGCTGTCGCCTCGAACACTTCGGGGCCGAGGACATCCTTTTCGGAGTCCATAGTGGCGATATTTCAGCAGTGATCAGTCAAAAATTGGTGGAAGAATGTACTCGCAGGTATGGAGGGTGTCGTGTATCGTAGAAAAAAGGGGAGGTGATAGTAGGAGTTTAGGTCGGATTATGGATGCCTGAAGCTTAGGGAATCGCGCCTTCCTGATGCAGTGAATGTAATCAGCTGCCGGTGAGTATCTAATTGGTTCGTGCTCTATACTTACCCTCACCCCAGCCAACTGATAACAGAGCAAGAAATCGTGTTCTGTTTACTACCACGTGTAGTACTCCCAACCAGGCTGCTTGCTGGTCGCGATGTTGAAAAGATGGGCCTTCTCGGCCCGTACGGCGTCCTGGAGGTTTCGAAGGAAGCCTAGGAGCTGTAGGACCTTGTCTTCGAGTCAGGACAAAATTCCCAGCTCTTCATTCACCACAAGTTCGAGATGCTGGACCTCGTGCAGCCATCGTCGTAGTTCTTCGTGGATATCCGGAGGGTTGTCTGCCATATTTTGCATGGCCCGGGTCTACATGATGATGGCAAAGCGTGGTGAGAAGCTGCTCCAGTGACCGGAAAATTGAGGGAGAGAGGTCTCTAGTCAGACTTACAAAAAGCATAGATCTTGCCAGTGCAACCGTAGCAGTACATGTAAGAAGGCGACCGAAGAGTCTCATCGCAGTTGTTGCGGGTTGGCCAGGACCAGAGCCCGGGACCGTGCCCGGGCTACTCATCGTTGCTGTCTTTAATGTAACCGATAAAGAGACGCCGAGACGCGGGTTTGAAATTGAGTTTATAGACGAACGATGGTAGCGACGGAGGATGTGATAGAAGAAAAAGGTGCAGGAGCGAAAGGTAATGTAAATGGAAGGAGCGTAGAGACTACTATTAGTGGAGACCAATCTAAGGCTCCCCGACGGCTGTAAGTTGAAATGGACAAACTAGTGAATGTAGGACATTGATAAGCTCAGGCCGTACCTTGACATTCCCCGCTATGGATCCTCGCTATAGATCCTCGAATCTCTGAATATATTGACAAATTTAGAGAATTAGCTGACCAGATCGACGGATCATTGCTGACGCTAAATTGAAGGATTGCTGGCCTGGCCGACACCGGTAGGAGGGACTGGTTGATTTTCCTTTTTGTTGATCTGGAAAGAAAAGTAAATGAAACCGTCCTAGTGAAGAGGTTAAAATCCATCTGAACGCAACTGAAGAAGCCAATGACTAACCTAAATTATACTATATAATGACGCCTGGTTATTATATCGAATTTAAATTCTCCACTGCCCCCAGGCCTTCTAAAAGAGGCATAGAGCGCACCTCTCAGAATCAGAATATTGAAGCAAGGATTTTCATGAATTCCAAAAGGCGGGTAAAACGGTATTCAGTCATAGCAGAAGCTAAGCCAGCCGAATTTCTGGTCAGGAACAAGCCGAGAAGAATAGTCCCCTGCTTCCATAATTTGTTCTATTTCAAGATCCGGCAACCTTTGCTGGTGTATTCCGGGTCGTCGGACCAGCGAATCGTAGACTATGGGACAATCATGCACCAGCTTATTATCGAGCTTCCTGGATCAAAGATTCTGTGGCCGACACCAGCTCAATAAGAATAGCGAGTATGGTTCTAAAGCATTGCAAAGCAGCCAAGAGCATAGACAGAGTGACCGCCACATGCGCACCATTCAAGTCCTGGATGTAGAAGCGACAAACAATAAATTTCACAGTTTCAACCGTGATAAACAGTGATGCTCGTGGAGATCCCATGGCAACATTTTCAAGGAGGCCCGTGACAGTTGCTCGATGATAAGGTATGAGGATCTTGATGGTCACATCTGCGAGCGATGGTTGCTGGGAACGACGCTTCGGTACCGGGGGAGCTTCGCTTTACTCGGCTTGGGGATGGCCATGGCAATGGAACTAGTGTTGATCTCGGTCTCGATACTCATACGGACATGAACCTGGCCCACGGTCACGAAGTTGCAGCAGTCTTGTCCCTCGGTGGCAGGGCAGGAATATTTTACCGGTTGCAAATCTGGCCTGGTGGATGTTCAGGATTGAAGCCTGGTGCAAGAGGGTTAGCGCGGATTATAATCTCGAAAATACAAGCCAGTGAAAAATGAACCGTTAAAGTGACCAAGGGGAAGCTGGTTATCAACTAGTAGTCTTGGTAAGGTGGCAAATGCACAAAGAGAGCGCAAGCTGAGCCCAACAAACGAATGGCCAGTGTTTGCCTCTCAGGTTTCATTCCCCTTGCAGGGTGGGCTCCAATGGAAACATTAAGAAGTCACAGTAAATATTCGTACAATAAAGAGTAGATCCCACAAAGTTCACATCAAGTCTTAGAAAAGGGAGATGGTCTGTGAATACAATTGCGTTCGAAGTCTACACAAAGCTAAAATGCTCCTAGAGAACGATCATCCCACCAGCGGAAGAGTCTTCATGTAAATTTATAAATTGCAGGCTACTATAAAGATGCCAAAAGCCGGTAATTTTACTTGTATGGGCATCATCGGGGTAAGAATGAAATGAAATTAAATGGGAGTAATCTGATGGACACAAGGCGAGATAGCAGGCGTCAGATGCGTCAAACCAAAGACCCCACTCAAGTATAAACTCGGCTGCAGGGCGTACTTATGGTCCGTGGCCTCGTGGAACCCCTCTATCGACATATCTCCGGCCATATCTTGCCCTTTTAGCCATGGCGCAGTGGTCGAAGACCATACTGAGGTACTGGAGGTAGTTTTCCATCAGTGACCGAAGCTCATCGCGCGATTCGAGAAGTCGTCGTGCGTTATTGAGATGATCCTTCAGTTTCCGGGGCTCTTGGACCTTGGTGGTCATTGCTTCGGCGCCGGCCTGTCAAATAGCCACCATGTTGGGGCTTTCGGGGCTCAGTTAGGCTTCTAGCTCACCAAGCGCAGCTCTCGGAGCCACTGTTCAGACACATGAGTCAAATGAAGTGGATAATTTTGAAAAGAGCGCTCATGTTATGGTCGAACACCGGATGGAGGGAATGGCGTAACTGACCGAGTTTGCGGCCGTCGCTTCGAGGTTGTGGGGTTCCATGTTCGACTGGTTATGAGAGGATTAGTCTTGAGGAAATCGTTTTGCGTAAAGTAGAAGTTGTTTGAGCCAAGTTAGGGGTGTGAATGGGCCTTGGCCAGCAAAAAGGACGAGGGAATATAGAGTAGGAAAAATCGAGACACAAAGGTGCCACACGTATAGTCCCGAGGGAATGTTGATATTGGCGTGCCCAAATTACTTTGGGTCAGATTATGGTCGGAGCAGAAACTTTTAAAACGTAGATGGTCTGAGAACTCAATGGAATTTGAAAAATGAGAAAAACTAAGCCCTGTCAATCTTCATTCCGGCGGAAAAGCGATGATGATGTACATGTGTAAACTAGAGAAGCCCCGTGCTCAACTGGTGCGGGAACACACGTCCCGTGGCCCTGTGGCCTTGGGTGGCAACGACTGTCGGTTCACTTGTTAACCTTCTTTAGTGCTTCAAAAATAGTGTCGAGACGCTCGAGGCGCTCATGCGTAATGCCCATGAGCTCATAGAGGGAAGCGAGCAGACGACGTGCCTTGGCTAATTCGGCTTCGAGCTTCCGGGTCTGTTGCACGGCGGTGCTCATTGCATCGGTGGCGGCCTGTTGAATAGCCGGAATGTTAGGATTGTCAGATGCGAGCCGCGCTTCGAGTACCTCGATAGCAAATCCCTGAACCACAGGTTAGATGGCCAAGTCAAACCATTTCACTCTTTAACCTTGTTCAGGGCCTTGAGGACCCAGTCTAGGCCCCTCAGGCATGCATGTATGAGGATCATGAGCTCATTTCATGAAGCTAAAGTCGACGTGACTTAGCTGGTTCGGCCGCAACCTTGCGTGTCTTCTGGACGGCGGCGCCTATTGCCTCGGTGGCCGCCTGCTGAATGGGGGGAATGTCAGGGCTCTTGAAGGCTTTCATAGATAAGCCGCGGTTTGAGTATTTTGATGGCAAATTCCTATATCACAGATTAGGCAACTAACAAAGTCAAAATGAAATAGAGCGGGATGGCGAGAGGAGTGGTGTGAACTGGCGAACTGGCGAACTGATGGAGGCGGGGAATAGTATAACTGACCAACCTCGCGGCCCACAGGACGGCAACAGCATCAAATCACGGAGGGCAACGCGGACGGGCAGCCTTATTTCGCCGCCCTACCACATTTCATATTACGCGCAGCTTGAGTGGACATTCTCCCAACAGGGGCGTAGCCTCCCACACTCTCGGCCTCCAGAATATCTTCCGTGGCGAATCTAGCGAGCGATAATTAGAAGAGAGCAAAATGACGAAAAAGCTTCGCTGACATCTTACAAATGTGCCATGGATTGTAGGGATACTGAAAAGATCGAGTGCCTTGCCTTCTGGATGTTATGTAGGCCAACCTATGGCAGTGGATGTCTGAAGCGGGAAGAAAGGTGGCTTCCAAATGCAGTGAGAGACTTTGAAGAACTGCATTTCAGTAAGATCGACCAATCAGGAGAGAATGATTACCTGTGGTAACAGGGCTGTTGAACCGAGGGGAGCATGGAAGTGGTGTTATCCATTTGGAGAGGAAGAGAGGGAGGGAAGGGGAGAGAGAGAGAGACGGGAAAGACGGCATGGCGGCCTCGATGCCCGAGGCCTGCAGGTGCCTGCGCTACCCGCGCCTCAACACCTAATTTCAACATCACCGTGCAATATTTATCTACTTTATAAACTAACTCCCGTGGACCACTGAGAGTAGAATTGAGTATCCTACATAGGGTTAGCTGGGTGGGCCGCTTGAGGGGGCAGCTCGCTTATGGCATGCGGTATAACATGAAGGATTAGAAGAATGATCAAGTTGCGGTGTGGAACTTTGCTTTTAACTTTCGAGATAATTGGCTAATACCAGTTCAAGCCCTACCTACCATAGGCCCTCTTCATGTTGATCAACATAAAGTGGGGGGCTACAGTAAGTCAAGAAGCGAACGGTGGGGCGATATACCCCTCCAAGGCAGGGCTAGTAGCGGGCTGGGTAATTGAAATATCCATGAATTATTCAACTCCGAATTCTCGTCTCACCCAATTTTTCCACAGCCTTCGTTCCACTGCATACGATTTTAATACTCACTCGAATACAAACTTCAATGTAAAGTCGCCCGGGGGCGTACTGTTTTTTTTTATTTTTGCCACTGTTAACATTTAACAGATGCATTGGGGAGCAAGGGAAAGGCTGAAAAATGCAGCGAAGACAACACTGGATAGGACCATACACTACGCCGACGAGACTAAAGACAACTTGAACCGATATAACCCTAAGAATAAGGACGCAAACACCTGGGACGAGCAACTGGATAAGGGTATCGCGAGGTTAGAATACACCCTTGATTCCGAATGTATCCAGTGGTTCCGCCAAACGTGGGAAGAAAGCCTGATGCACGCGGAGCTTGATGAGGAGGAGGAACTCGAAATCAAGCCATTCTTTGACAAGGCTGAGGCCAAGTTTGTCGAATTCAAGGACAAGACCGTGGATGAATTGAAGAGGAGGCCCGGGCCGGGATGGTCCAAGGGGTGGACGATCACTGATTGGGCTTACGCGTATGAGCGCGCGATGGATGATCTGGCCGACTATGTTGCTGATATGAACAATGACATCAATGATGGGTCTGATTCCGAGTAGACTTTTTGTCTTCTCTTTTTTTTTTCCATACCCTCTAGTCTGCTGGAATCGGGCTGGATGCCTTTTCCCTGCAACCTTGCATACTTGAGTAGGTAGCGCTCATGTCTGTCTGTCGGTTTTGTATTTGACACCTGGAAAAATTTGCTTTCACGTTTCCTCTTGAATTGCCCTTCTCTCCTTGGTTGAGGAATACCAGGAATCTGTGTGTATGTGGCAAAGTGGCAAGCGCTGGGTGGTATTCATATCGTCAAGTTATTTGTCCTCCGGGCTTGTCTTCGCTCGTTCTATGTGCATAGAGATTGACAGAAAGATATGAAAGAATACAACAGACTCAAAATTCACGCTAATCTCGCGATACCCTTATCCAGTTGCTCGTCCCAGGTGATTTCGTCCTTATTCTTAGGGTTATATCGGTTCAAGTTTTCTTTAGTCTCATTGATTGCGGTTCTCGCGGACTTGGATGATTGCGCCGAGGCTCCTGATCAACCTCTCGATCTCGTAGCGAAATTCCATGATTGGTTGAGAGAAGACTTTCCCTCAATGTGCGTACAATATCTGTCGCATTTTACTTGTGAAAATAGAGGGTCTCCTAATCTCCACGGGTTCCCAGGCATGATTTGTGTTGTGCAGGCAAATTGAACATAAAATCAACCATAACCTTGGAATCTAGTGGCTCATCCAAGATACTGCTAAGCCCATGCCTTGCGCCCGGACTCGAAAACGACTTTTGGGTTGGTTATATACCAGAAGGCCCGCTTTCTCGCAGCGGTCTTCCATCATGATCTTCCATCGCATATTTCACGTATACAACAGTGAAATTACTATATAGGTCTCTGGCCTTACTTTACAGTGCTATGTGATTCTATCGTGGAAATATGCCTTTCAGTGAAAATATAGAGCAGGTGTGCGAGACGCAGGTAGACCATATCGCACTCTGTACGTTGGGTCTGGCTTGAAAGCCCTGGAGGGTCGTGTAGATCTTAGGAGCTATTTCAGAGGAGCTATTTCAGATTAAAGTTCCGTGGGTTGGTAGCTCCCAAATCTTATAGTTTGTCAGATGAGACATTTATAATGCCAGCAGAGATGAACTAGAAAGGAGTGGACCGGGATGGGAATTTCCCGTGCATGCTGGCCGCGAATCTCTGATTTGTTGCATTTCTCTTTGTTTTTTATAACAAAATTTCTGTCTCCACGGAAAGCCCGAAAACTTCAATTGATTGATATGCCAGTGAAAGAACATTCGTAAACTAAAATGAGTCCTGCAAATCATGCCCCGAGCGGTCAAACTTAATTCAATAGGCCACTATGTTTCCATTAATCTTTGATATATTCTGTGGGATCTACGGGGTCAACGAAACATACTAGGACCATTCGTTTTGGATGAATGAACCTTGACAATTCCAGGAACTTGCAAACGTTGAACCTTCAAGTTGGAAGCCTCTATAAGCCACAGCTTTAAGATCAAGTTTGATAACAAGGAATCACTTGCCACAAAAATGGTGGCATGTACGTACTATGCGAAATATCTTTCTCAAAAAAAGGTTTTGATTTGATTGAGTTCCAGACTACTCCGGTCCGTAGATATTCAGGAAATTGACGAAAATGAGAGTGAGATGATTCTCTCTTTTCATTTACACGGAAATTTGACAAGTGGAAATTTGAATAAAGAATAAACCGCGTTAGACTGTGGTGGTGTAACGTGAATTTCATATCTTTTGAGAATGAAGCTGTACATGATCCTCGATGTGCATAACCCCCAATATCAACATGGTCAATTTTCTACCCATGCAGACGGTCGAGGTGGTGGCAAATATCTACTGCTGCACAAATTGAACATTGTGCTCCTTGTAAAGAGTACTCGAATCCAATATATCACCGCTTGAGGAGCTAATGAAATCCACCTTCAAGTTCTGCTCATCGACAAAGGTGATCGAAGCATAGCTATAATCATCCGCGTAGGCAAACTCGGTGTAATCCGGCTTTGACCCAACGCTGCTCAGTCCCTCAATATTTCCAGCACCTCCTGCGATAATGTACATGGGAGCCTTGGGGTTCTTCATGCCATTTGGATCCGCGGTGCCGTTGACGACCGGGAGGAAGCGCTGGGAGTTGTGAACGTGACCGAAGACACCCAAATCCACACCGTATTTGTAGAAGATACTCTCGAATGCGGCCTGGCATGAATCGCAGGTGTTTCCAGAACCGGTTGAGTACCATGGGCGGTGGCCTGCAACGACAACCCAGGGGGTGACGGTGCGATCGACGCTGGCGAGATCCGCCTTCAGGAACTCGAGTTGCTGTCCGGATTTTCCAAAGGGACCGCTGTCGAGCTTTGCGGATCCATCAGTGCCGTCAGGCGCGTCGGGGAAGTCGGTTTCAGTGTTGATCATAACGACATGGGCAGTGCCATAATCGAAAGAATACCAGAATGGGGGATTGGATAGCTTTCGCGCCTTGGCTGCCAGCTGCTGGGCGGTCTTGTTAGATGAAGATGAGGCGAAAGCAACAGGCATCGTGTTCTCGAAGCGGTGCATGAAGTCGGTGAAGTTCTTCTGACCCTCGGGGCATAGTTCCAGAAGGTATGGAATCTCCGAGCAATCAGCTTCGTGGTTCCCGGGGCTCGCCATGTAGAGCTTGCGACCCGCAATGGGTGCGAGTTGATCGTAGAACTGCTCCAGGATCGCCTGGTATGCCTCTTTTCCTTGCAGGATGTTCTTGAACTTCAGATACCAGTCGTCCGAGTAGCCAAAATCACCAGGGTGAATGACAATCTCGTAGTCGTCAACTGTCTGGGCGAGACGGCCGATCGTTGTGTGGTTGAGCTCGGGCTCGATGACAGGGATTGTATCCTTCTTTTTGCTGTCAACAGTGAATCCATCTTTGCCGTAGACGCCCAAGTCAATGACAACGTTCATGGTGAAAGACGTCTTATCACCAGGTGTGCGCGGACTGAGGAAGTGATCGACGGTGGAGTTGGTGGACACGATCTTGTAATAATAGGTCGTCGCCGGCGCTAGGCCATTGAGGATCGCGACATTTGACCAGGTCCTCGATGTCGTATATGTTGTCGATGAAGTTGAGCATGAACGTTGAGACAGATTGTCTGCCGATGTGCCATAGACCACGCAGCTTTGGTTCAGCTGCTCGTATGTATTCCATCCAACAGAGACAGCTAGAAGATCGTTAGACTCCATTCCACTTGTAGCTGACCAAGTTTTGGGATGTACTCACCATTGGGACCATACACGGCGAGGCGTTGCTGAACAGGAGTGGTGAGATCCTCAGGAATGGGGGGATAGGTGACGCCAGCAAGGGCGCTGGCTGCCACAAGGGGCAATGCCTTGACAAACGTAGCAAACCCAACCATGATTCGCGAGTAATGACCACGACAGGATTGGTCGACAAATTTTGTTCCTGAGAAGAGACATGACAGGCATGCCGATCGGAGGATTTATATTCTTGGGCGCGTCTTCCCAGCTTCTCGCGTAGGGCGCTGATCATCCAGCCCAATCATGCCGAATAGGAAACCCACGCCGTTCGCGAGAATTCAGCAGCATGCCGATCAACGCGCACTAAGCTCGCGATATGCAACATTATACACTTGCAAAGCGGGTGACCAGATCTCTTTCGGACGAACCCCACTACGCGATCTGCTAGTTCCCTCGCTAAAGCGATAAGATTTCGGACGTCGGAGGATTTTCCCACCGTGTCTTCCACGTGCGAAAATCCCCTGTCCGAGTGGTTCGCAGAAGTAAATTAAAGTGGCATTTTCACTATACACAGATGAATAATGGCACCCCGTTGATTGTTCCATAGTTCCGTATCCCGGAGACATTCTCAATCCTACTCCGTGCCGATAATTTTATTTATTTATTTATCTATTTATATCATTTTCATTTAATTCTCTTCCTTCAGACTAACCTGCAGAAGCTAGTTCCAACGGTCGATTCGTTCCTGCAGCCAGACTGTCACCCTCTGGCGCGTTTCCGACGGAGTCCGCCGAGCTCAAGTGACAAGCTTTGGAATAGTTCCTACAGGTTTGGCGTGTCGGCAACACGCACTACATACTTGACTGCCGAAGCCTTCCCTTCCCGCAAGTCTCTTAATGCGCCTTCGAGACCAGCCAACCCACGGGGTCGCACTTCGACGGGATGCCCCGTGAACCATCCCTGTGCCAAACCTCTTCCGAAAAATGCGAAAAATGCAGCACCAAACTCGATGTCGCCCAATGTCTGTCCCGGTCCTGGGGACTGGTGAACGGCACCAACATTCGTGGTTATGGCCTCAACTCCCTTTGGAAGATCGCTATAGTCTTTACCGGGCAAAACGACCGTGATCTTTGCGGGCGCAGTGAGGGCCTCGCCCAGGTTCTGATATGACCCCTTCTCGGAAACTGCATCGAAGGCATGGTGGATTGGAAGACCGCCGGCAGAACTTCGGATTTTCTCGCGGACGGCGTTGTCACCTTCGCGGTAGTCGATTATGGTGTCCCCCTTGGATCTGTCAATGAGAGTTTCCACAAATGGTGCGCCTTTACCGGCCACTGCGATGATAGGATGGATATTTGAGAGATGAGCGAGCTTGATTGCAAAGGCCCCAACTGCCGATGCACCGCCATACACAACCAGGGGTAGCGCCTCAGTCGCGGGATGCCACGGAACGGGCAAACTTAATCTTTGAAACAATCCGAGGGCGGATGTCATTGCGGCAAGGGGAATAGAGGCAGCCTCTGTTCAAACTTCGAGTCAATTATCGTCGAAGCATACTCCTCGGTGAAACTCATACCTTCGAAACTGGTTTTCTCCGGGATGTGGAAGGTTGTGTGTTCCCAGGCGATCGCATATTCCGCATAGCTTCCTGCAGGGGTCATCATCTCATGGAAAGCGGCCACCTTGTCTCCTTTTCTGAACTTGGAGACGCCCTCCCCTACAGCCTCAACAAATCCGGCAATGTCATCTCCTTGGTTGGCAGGCGGGGCGTCCGACAGCCAAACTGGCAATTTCCAATCTTTGGGATTGGTTCCTGAAACAATCACTTTGATCAAGACTTGTCCTGGCTGAGGAGTAGGGATGTCGACATCGCGAATTGTCACCCCCGTGTCCTTGTCGATTACAGCTTCTTTCATTATGCTGAATTGTGATGGTCTGTTTTGCGGGGGTAAATGCCAGCTTGCACCGCTTCTTTATGCCGGAAGCTCCCCACTTTGATTTGTAAGAGCAGCGATCTTCTCGAATTATCCATGACGTTATATAATTTTATGCAAAGCACAAGCTCAGAAACCAAGATTCAGATCAATAAAGCCCTTGTCCAAGACCATTGTGTCACACCATCGCTCGTCGATGGTCCGGTTTGAATGTTGTTCTAGAATGTATGTACCAACGCCCACCGGAAAAGCTGGGCACAATCACGCATTCTGTCCTACAATCACCCATACCTTAGCAGTATCCAAGTGTTCTCTTTGCCAGGTTAATCGACAATGCCAATCGGATGGATTCCATTCAATGTGATGGATCTCTCAGGGAATCTGTCGACATACCTTGCTCAAACAAAAGTCTAGCGCTTCTAGCCTGCTGAAATGACATGGTACACATCTCGGGCAGGGGCAATTCGTGCTTGACTTGGAAAAATTTGTTATCTTCGGAATCAGTGAACGATGCGACCAAAACAACAACTCCGACTGCATCTACGCCAGCTTCGCGCTGGTCGGATTCAGGCCAAAAAAGCTGCAGACCGATTTGAGCTTGAGAGACGGGGCCATCGCGGGGGGAAAGCTGATTTCCTTAGGGTGTGTGTTATTTGGCACAGCCTCAACAGCCCCGCCAATCCAATGGCCGATCCCCCATGAGGCTTAAGCCACTCCAGGACTCCTGATCTACGCTGCGCGTACCCCTCACACATACAAATTGGCAGATTTAATTTTAATTCTTCAAGGTTGAAAATATCCAACTAAAAAGGCAATCTTCTCGTCATGAGAAAATCTTTTGAGAACCTCTTTTGACGCTACATTCTGCATTTTGGGGGCGGTGCTGCATTCCACGCTGACTTATCAGCCAAGCCTCTCCTCCCCGCGTTGCCCGTAGCTCTTGAACAATGAAAGAACATCGCGGGGCGTGAACAAACCCAACTCGATGTCTCGACAGCGTGCGAGCAAGCCGAAAGTCCGTTCTGGCTGCCTTACATGCAAGTTCGTTATCCCTACCAGCGTATCACCTAACTTGCCGCTGAATCTTTCCACAGGGCTCGTCACGTTAAATGTGACGAGGAGAAGCCCGTGTGTGCCCGGTATGGTCCTTTACTCTAAATTCCCGGTTGCCGTGATCAATTCCAGACGCCCTCGCCTTGTCCTGTCTGATTGGCCTCAGTCCCAGGCCAGAATTAAAATTTCATCAGCTGATTGACATAGATGCCTCCTCGGCGGGCGGACCTGCGCTTATGGCACGCCTAAATCATCCTCTGCCGTCATTGTACCGCTACCGCGAACCCTGGCCCCATCACCGGAGGTCGATTCAACTACTGCGAAAGCTTTGGAACTCTTTTTCCTGCGCACCGCTCCACAACTTGCCGGCAACTTTCAACAGACGTTCTTTCAGGGCAGTGTTTTACATCTCAGTCTTGCCGAGCCTACCATTCGCCAAGCAATCGCAGCCCTCGGCAGTCTCCATGAACAAGCAACAGCGGATAAGCTCCAACCTCTACATCCAAATGCATTAACGCCGGGGCTACCGAACAAGTTATATAATAAAGCCATTCGCTACCTTATAGAAAAGCTCACGACAGATCCTGATAACATCCAACTAGTTGCTATCGTGAATATTCTTTTCATATGCTTTGAATACTTCCAGGGAAATCTCGAGGCTGCTTCATCGCATATAAGGAGTGGGATCAACCTTTTAAACTCCTGGCGCCAAACGAGTCGCAAACAGCTAAACCGGCCCTGGGGCAAACAATACGATTCACACGAGGCTAACTTCATGGAAACGGAGATCGGGCCACTCCTTTCACTCTTCAACATCAATTCTTTCCAATGGTACGTAGACACGGGCACCACCTTGTTACTAAATCCGGTCGACGCCGAAGGAAATGTCATTCTACCCGAAAAGTTTGAGTCGATTGAAGAAGCTAGGGCTGCCCTTCTTGACTTGATTGCTTCCGCAAGCTTGCAATTCCAGCAATACGACTCACTCTCAAAGCAAAAAGGACGCTCTGACGGGCAATTATCCATCATCCAAGAGCTTGTGACATATGATCGGGCGCAATGGAACTCCAAATTCGACGACTTAGTTCGCTTTAAAGAGCGGGCGTGGACTGAAAGTGAACGTCGAGCAGCCGACGCCGTTAAAATTATGTCGTTCGGCTTCGATTGCCAGATTGGCAGCTATCAACAAGAGTGTTTCCCCATGGACTGGGCCACCAACCGTTCAGCGTACGACTCGGCTGTTACGACGCGATTGTCCAATCTATCCTCTGACGCTACGCGATCCACCGACGATTTGTCCAAAGCCTTCAGTTTGGATTTCGGAATGGCCTTCCCCTTGCATTCTGTTGCTTGGAGGTCGAGTTGGTCACATATTGAGCGACACGGCCTCAATCTGCGAAGTCGCATTGCCCAACCTGAGTTGCTAGAAACCACGAAACCTTACAACTCGATCTCTTTTCGAATGAAAGAGCTTGAACAACTATATCTGGACTCCACTCCACAGGCAGCTCTCGAGCAGGGTCACCCACCCCCGAGGCAGCTTCGCATCCATGATTTCAGTGTTGATGGAGCTTCTCAGGCGGCCCATGGACGATCCCCTTCGTTTACTGTGACGTTCTGGAGCAAGCTAGACGGGCCGCAGGGACCATGGTACTGTTTGACGGAAGATATGCACCTAGGGCCTGCAAGTTTCACAGAAAATCTTGCAGAGTCATGAACCAATCTCCCGGGCGAGAATCTGTAATATCGAAACGCAAGTTACCAATTGCCACCGTGCTCTAGTGATGACAGTTCTGTCATGACTTTGGTAAACATAATCTATCAACTAATCCATGGATGTCCACATTCCCCCATTATGAATAGACTTCGTAATCCTCACCCAAAGACCACCACATTTCAATGGCTACCACTACATTCCAGTTTAATTTGATATAAGCTGACCAGTACCAAAAGCCTGTTAATCAGAAGGGAATTAAATTGACGCAGTCATCATATTCTAATTGGCAGTGTGCGGAGTGCAGGTCTCTTTTTGAAGCACCAGTAAAAGACATCCACGTGATTCATTCATAGAGGTTAGACACTTAGATAGAAGTACATATCGCGTTCCCCACGAAATTGTCTTTATGACACCCGGAAAATGTTGGCAAACGATGCTGTGGCTATGTGACTTAAAGATTACAATAAAGCCTCGGGCCTTTCAAGGTTAGACAAGGCGGCCCCAGGCTTGGAGCTGCGGATGGTCAATCAGTAGTTTTCATAAATAGCTATCGAATACTGATTGAGTAATAATTTATCTGAACCTGGATATCCTGCTACATATTAAATGTCAATCACCAGTAGTGGTCTATTGATTATGTAAGGTGTATTCCTACGCTCAAAGGGGCAGCCGGGAGTATATGACGTCGACACCTCGTCTAGTATCCACATTCTTCGAGGCAGCAATTATAGACCGCCGTGGCAGGCGAAAAGTTAGAAATTCGAGTGCCTGGAATCAAGCGAATCCTTCAAATTCCTCACTTAGTACTTCCGCAACACTGGCAGGATGCTCACGACCATGCAGATCTCCAGATGAACACTAGCAGCCCCTTGTTCGTAGCCCAAGAGGCTGTCTGCTTCTACCCAATCAGCACTATTTATGACTCGTGTCCGCGATATTTATTCTACGCCCTTCTTGCAGTATCTATCTTGACACGATGGACAGGATGGCTGAGCGATGTGTTTTTGGGGGCCGCGGCGACGTACGCAGGAACCGCCTCTATCCAATCTTTTATTCTCGTGTCGAGCCCACAAAAGTTCCAGCAATTATCCGATGTCACGATTCCATATGTCGCACAGAATACGACGCTGCAACAAAGCTTTCCTCAAATAGTGACGGACACAAATATCTTGTCGATCTCCCCGGGCGCGCTCGAGCTTGATGGCGATGCTGTGCTTGCTATTGTCGTTACGGGCTACCTCGTCTTCTTACCCCTGATGTGCTGGTCACGATACTTTTCTGGCCACCAAAGAGCCCGTGCTCTGCTGTTTTGCTTATGGAACCTTCTCATGCTGGCCGGTGGTATTTGCGCTCTGGTATACTCGAAACAAAAGTCCAAAACTCCAACCCAATACATGTTTTGCTACCCCGATCTGCCGCCATTCGATGAAACTTCTAGTGATGGTTGGCAGGCATCCTGGCGAACTTCATCTTGGAATGAGAGTGTATGGGAAACCTTCTCGAATATATCCCGATGGAATGAGCTCGGAGACCTCTGCTTCAATCCCTGTTTCAATTCTAGTCAGATTCTGCGGCAACCTAGCAGCTTACAGTCTTGGGTTGCAACAAGAGATTCAGAGCTTGACAACCCGAACAAGTTCATCAACAGGGTAATATATTCAAAGCGATACATCTACAGCTTAGTTGGTCTATCTGTTATCCTCAACTTTGTTCATCTCACGTTCAAATGGCTACCATATCGCTCCAATATCCCGTCTGCTCAGATTATCGTCATCTGGCGGGAACGGAGGACAATGTGGAACAGTTTCAAGGGTGACCTTCGTGATGCATTTTCGAAATCAACCAACGAGCTCTCCTTGGAGAAAGGAATGGAGCGATCATCCGCGAAGGCTGCTTCGATCTGGAGCAAAGTCCGTCCAGCCTTAACTATCCGCTTCATCAAGGCCTCAATCCGCGTCGCTTTCGATTGCCTTATCCTATTCGGGTTGGTGTTCAGCATGATAATCAGCCCATTTACTACCATCGCGTTTATTGTCTGGATAGAGTGGTGGATTCACAACGATGGGCCCGGAGGGTCAAATCAAGAATCGGAGCAGCAGGTTGGGCAGTGGTCGTACCTGGTTGGTATCGCTTTGCTCATGATCTCGGCCGCAATACTCGCCTTGAAATATCGAATTGCATCGGCCTGTGAGCTAGAGACAGAGATAAGCAGTACCAGAAAGCACTTAGCGAAGTTGGAGCGGATGAGAGAGGCTCGATCGCCGGTGGAGATCGCGCCATTGGCACGCGATGACGCTCACCCTTGATCATGGACAGCACCAGCTATCGCGCATGGGTCATTGTTCGGAGAAACAAAGACCACAAAAGATCAAATATACCTTCTCATCCATAGTTCCAAAATAAGAATATGCTCTCTTGACGAATGGCCAATGTCGAATTCGACCAATAGTATGACCGATCAGCTGACGTTGGACCGTGAAGCAATATACTGTACAGCCTCCTGAATCGCAGATATATCCCAATTCTGATCCAGCCCCGAAAACCTTGCGTTTGCCATGATCCAGGGCGTATCTAACACGAATCATGGTCTGTGGAACCCACTTGGCATTCGTGCGGGGAAGCCTATTTCAAAACCTGATTGGCGTAGTGATCGGCAGCAGAGCTCCCCAGAGCGAATACATCAGCAGCTTATTCTTCAAAAATGAGGGTTCTTGGCGGAGTTTGTTTTCTTCCGTCCGAGTGCTCGCTTAGAGAGTTGCTTGCATCATGTCCAAGCTCATGTAACGCCAACCGAAGAGATGGAGCCGCGGTGCCTCGCTCACCCCTCCTTTACTGTGCGGGCGCAATTTGATTATAATTCAACTCCGGATCACCGCGACATTTCTTCAACTTACGGAGTGTGATCAAATAATCATGCAAGAGTCCACACCCAAGCGTTCTGAGGAGTTTGTTGAAGATGTATCTTCTCCCAATACCAACACATCTAGCCAGGGGTATGTCCCACTGTGGCACTCCCTGAAGAAATGGCCCAAAGTGGTTGGATACAATCTTGCACTGAGCTCCGCAATCCTACTCTATGGATATGACTTGGTTATTGTTGCCAATGTCTCTTCGATGCCAGCCTTTCAGTACGTTCCCTGCCAACACACTGGATCATACCTTGGCTGACGATTGCTACTACTAGACATCGTTTTGGTGCTGAACTGAACGGTAAATATATTATTCCCTCCGAATGGCTTTCACTCTGGAATGCGGCAAGTCCCATTGGAATGATGGTCGGGGCAATTATCGGGGGCTACTACCAGGATCGTGGTGGTCGCAGGCTGTCGCTAGCAACAGGGTCATTCCTCTCGGCCGTTGCGGGAGTTGTTATATATCTTTGTGATCTCCACCCGGACATGGACTCTCGAAGAGGTCTATTCCTCACGGGAAAATTGCTGCAAGGGGTCACTATCGGGATGCTTCTATGTATGATTCAAACGTACATGTCAGAGGTGCTTCCTATCGTGCTTCGCGGACCGATTATCGCCTTTCTACCGATCTTTACGCTTCTGGGTCAGCTGATAGGCTCCATCGTGGTGTATACCTCGCTCAAACATCCCGGAGCTGAATCGTACAGAATATGCTTTGCATCACAGTGGGCATTTTCAGCGGCGCCTTTTTTCCTCTCCTGGATTCTCCCTGAAAGTCCGACATGGCTGTTAAGACGGGGTCAATTCGAGAAAGCATTGAAAATGCAGTGTAAGCTTGATACCGGAGATATGGACTCTGCAAAGACAATTGAGGATTTGCAAACCTCAATTAAAGCAGAAGAGGAGGAACGCGAAACACAAACATACTCCGACTGCTTTAAAGGGCCAGCAAATCGCCGCAGGACGTTCATCGTATGTTTTGCAAGCGCTCTGCCACAGTTTTTCGGACTACAACTTCTAGCCAGCGCGTCCTATTTCATGCAAATGGTCGGCATGAGTGCGACCAACAGCTTGATCTTTCTTATTCTGGGAATTGGGCTAGGTTTAATTGCGAAT
This sequence comes from Penicillium pancosmium, assembly GCA_031761475.1. Taxonomy (NCBI): domain Eukaryota; kingdom Fungi; phylum Ascomycota; class Eurotiomycetes; order Eurotiales; family Aspergillaceae; genus Penicillium; species Penicillium pancosmium. Next base: position 934 of record JAVMSB010000405.1, on the reverse strand, counting down.
GGTGTTAGTCTTTTCACACTGAATGCACTCGGAAGACGCATTCTCATTCTATGGACATTGGGCGCGGCCTTTGTTTTGTGGCTAGCCCTAGGAATCGCTGGGTGCTTTACCGGGGTAGTAACTATCTGGTATGTCTCTTACAAAAACCATTCTCTTTCAATCTAACCGGTCTTCAGGTACACTGCCGTCAGCATGATGGTCATAACTATGGTGTGCGGTCTAGGAATTTGGCCAGCATCTCACGTTGTTGCCGCCGAGACTTCAGAGCTCACACTGCGTTCAAAGTCCCAAGGAGTGGGTTGGTTTGTTAGTGGAGTAGCTACTGGAGTGTTTTCCATCATCCTCCCATACATCTACAATCCGGATTCTGGTAACCTACGCGGTAAGACTGGATTCGTCATGGCGGCGTTTGCGGCTATTGGCTACATCATAACCTGGTTTACCATCCCTGAAATGAAAGACAGGTCGCCTATGGAAATTGATCGGATGTTCGCGCTGAATCTACCTACACGAGACTTCAAAACCTGGAAGAGCGATGTAGTGTTGGACAGAGGGGCCAATATTTTGAAGCAGACGACGGAGGCTTGAAACAAACAAATTCCCATTTTCAGGTACATCTACTTAGTTCAAGTTTATTTCGAAATTTGAGGCCTAAGTAACGAGTGTATTGAGGCATTTGAGTAGTATAAATACTTACCGTCTGACGGTAGTCAGTTAGAAGGAAAGCCAGCCACCCTAATATTCCACCGCATCTAAATCTAACACAAGAATCCGATATCTAACATATAGTACCATAGAACTGATTATCCGACTTTCATGCGTCGACAAAGGTCATGACAAATCAAGATCTAGACATTCCCAGAAGTCCTCCTTCGATTTAAGCATCGGTGGGCTTAGGAGGGGGAGCAGTGCCAGTTGGGGGAGGAGGCGGAAC
>JAVMSB010000404.1:0-23740 GCA_031761475.1 Penicillium pancosmium | reverse complement strand
CCCTCCCTCCCCTCCACAAAAATCCCACAATGAAATCCGGGGGGGCACCTTGCTCACCTTGGCTTGCAGGACCGCACAAACGAACACCGAGGACGATAGCCCCGCTCCCAGTGGTATTGCGCAACTACGTCTGTCCGACCATGACCACCAGATGAATATGGATACCACACCGGATGCGATGAACCTGGATGACTTTATCGTCCCCTTCGACTCCCCGGTCGACTATTCCTCACATCCCGCCGTTGACCGCCACTTCACCGCGACTCCTACCGCGGCCTCCGCGTCGATCCCTATCAAGTCCCGTAAAGATCACCAACAGCAAATGGTCGATTCCGCCGCCGCAGCGTCATTCCCACACCCCGCGCCGGACCAGCGAAAAAACAGCGAGTTTGGCTATGTGACTCGCCGAGTGCGCAAGACCAGTGTGGACGAGCGCCAGTTCTTTGCTGGCCTCGCCGTACCCACTCGAAAACGACCTGCAGAGGCATCTCCTCAGGTGCCACCCGTCTCGAACGCCATGATGGCACAGCACGCCGGGCTGACGACCGGCTTGCCGGATTACTCTCTCGACCAACCCTCCGCCTTCACTATGCCCGGAAATGGTACTGTTGGTGGTGGCCCGCGGCGTCACCAGCATCATCATACAGCGTCCGGCATCCCTTTCAGCCTGGACACATTTGGCATGGGCGATGACTCTGCGATCCACTCGGCTGGCCCGTACCAGCAGCACTTCACCTTCTCGCCCTCCGACTCTCCCATGACCGCCAGCAATCCGTTTACCAGTCTTTATGCGCAAACGCCACTTGCATCCTCGCTCAACTCTACAGAGTTCTTTTCTCCGCCGCCATCGGGATACCAATCAACGGTTTCCACCCCCCAGCCGATCTATGAGGGAGAGCAATCCATCTTTTTCAATGATGCGTCAACAGCCGAGTCTCAACCACACCGCCGAGTGCCCAACTATATCCAGCAACGGTCGTCCAACTTGTCGGCATCCCTGCAACCGCGTCAAATGTTTAACTCGAACGGCGAGTACCAGTCACCGGCGCCAGGCCAACCGATTCACTCTGGATTCTCTATGCCGCAGCAGCATGTCGACCCGTCACATGTGCTCGGCAATGGCGAATATTCTACCACTGCGCCCTCGGGCAACATGTTTACTTTTGGTGGTGACTCGGATAATGAAGATGACGACAGCCACACTTATGAGCGTGGAGGAATCGCCATGCCCAATGATTTCCCATCTATGGACGACCCCAGTGATATTGGTGCTGGCTTGACTTGGGATGCAGGATTTCCTGGGTCTGTCCAGTCCTTGCCGGGATTCACTGGTCAACATCGCAAGCATGTCACCATTGGATCTACTGATATGATCGACGGCCCTGGAGAATGGCAGCACGCAGGAAGCTTGGGTCGTGGGCATGGCTCGGCTGCCTCAGTCAGTGACGTGCGCAATCGCGATCGTCAGCAGAAAATCGCTCGCACCTCGTCCACCCCCAACGCTCAGCAGCTACTCCGCCAAAGCATGAATGGACAAAACAGCCAGCCTCCCACGAACCACCCATCACCCAGCACCCCTCCTGAATCCGGTCTTAGCAGCGCCGTGCCTTCGCGCCCGCCGAGCCCCGGTGGTTCTAAAAATGGCGATCCCAATGCCGGGCCCACGACGTGTACGAACTGTTTCACCCAAACCACCCCGCTCTGGCGACGCAACCCTGAGGGCCAGCCACTGTGCAATGCTTGTGGCCTGTTCCTAAAGCTCCACGGTGTAGTTCGTCCTCTCTCCCTGAAGACAGATGTTATCAAAAAACGCAACCGCAGCAGCGCCAACACCTTGGCTGTTGGTTCCTCCCGCTCTTCCAAGAAAACATCTCGAAAGAACTCCATACAACAAGCTTCCCTCAGCGCAGTTGCCTCCCGCGCCCCCAGCAACAATGCATCCGAATCACCGCCCGCGATCGCGGGATCCAGCACTGCAGTCAAATCAGGCGTGGTTCCCATCGCCGCTGCTCCCCCCAAAGCTGGCCCTCCCGCCGGTGTTGCCCAGGCTCGCGCTGGTGTGCAAGTAGCGCCTCGACGACAACGCCGCCTCGAAAAGGCGCCTACGGGATCTGAGCAGGATCCCGAAGACAACTATAGGGTCAATGCGCCAACCAGCCGATCTAAGGTCGTCCCTCTGGCGCCCGCCATGCCACCACCAGCAGCTGCCAACCCGGCCAATCACAGTATCGCAGGTGGTCAGGGTGCAAGCCAAGAATGGGAATGGCTGACGATGAGTCTGTGAACGATTTTCTTTCTTGTTTTCGGTTGACCGACGCTATTTCGTTTCTTGATCTCATTTCTCGAGTCGATGCGACCATGACGGGGTTGGCCACCACTCTTCTAATCCCATTCATACACGACTAATGTCCTCCCGGTGGGCCATCGATATTTATCTCTATTCCGCATTGATCTTACTCATGCTTTCTCCTCTTTTCTTTTTTTTCTTCCACCGAGCCATTTTTATTTATCCATCTCTCCTGTTTGTCTTTTCTACGTTGTTTTTGATGATCTCTGTGATTTGATTGATACAATCGCGTCTGTCCGGATCCCGAACTGATTGTTCTGTCCTGGTCTCCCATTTTGTTTCGTTCTGCTTTCTTATGTGCAGTTCGGGACTGGGCAGAAGTGCGCATCTCTCCTGGTTTTTTTGAATTTATTTGTTTTGAACCCATTTCTGATTTGATGTTCTCTGATGTCTACTTATGGTATTTATGCAACGCTAGCCCTGGTGTGTTTGGTTTCTCTTTCTTTTTCTTTTCTTGATTTTATTAGACTTCAATTTGATGATGATTTTTACGACTGCTTCTGCCCACGACCCTTCGAGCCAGTGCTTATAAGTAGTGCAGAAGTGCAGTAGTAGTTAACAAGTAGTATTTATCAGTTGTAATTCATCTTCACCAAAGTTGAATAGTCCTAGTATATACAAGACTACTCGTACTAGTATGCAGACACTCTGGTAGAAGCAAAAACAGTCAAAACGCCGTTCTTAGTGCCAACAAATGAAAACGAACACAGGGTTCCAAGGTTCAACAACGCAAAAATAAAGGCAAAGCCAACGAAAGCCACGAAAAAACGCCCTTGATTCGGCAAATGGGATGATACTAGCAGTGACCAGCATGCAGTACCTTGGGGCTAAACCCCAATTCTCATATCAGCAAATTTCAACAGGGTTGTACAACTCGTAAGAGATCTTTCGCATAAGCAGCTGCCGTCGCCGTCGCATAGTCCTGCCAATGGTCATTTTTATGGTCATCAGAATAGTTGACAATCCCCCTGATAATGACGCATGGAAATCTGTTTCCAAGTCCCGCGGCTTCCATTTCGAAGCAACGTACGCCCCATGTGTTTCTCAGACGATCGCGATGGGCAGCAGATCGCATGACAGCATTGCCCGATGCTATGAGACCATAGTGCACAGCAGGGTGATTTGATCGGCGCTCAAGTCGTTGTTCCAATGCAGCTGTCCCGCAAGCTGAACAGTCACTCCCCTCTTTCCCTTTGTGTGAATGAGATGGTTTGTATAGCCGATCCAGGTCACGACCAGGGAAGCGAAATTCCGGTGCTGCTGAGTTGCTGAACTTTGTGGCCGCGGTGTGGAAGTAATCCATCATTCTATCAAATCCTAATTGGCGATCTGATTGGAGCGCTGCCATGGCACCTAACAAAAGTCTGGGTGGCCGGTCTAGGGAAGATCGAATCTCAAATTTACCATCACCATTCCACCGGCCCTTGTCGTATTGCAACACCCCACCTTGGTCATGTCAGAGATAGAATACTCCAATATAGAAGAAAGAAAGCAGATATAACCAGAGTGAAGTAGATCTTACCGTGAGCTTGGTTGGGCTGACTGACCACAACATCGCCAAGTCGAATATCATTTAATGGATTGGTAGGATGAGGTGCTGAAGGCGCTCCTCCTCCAGTACCAACCATCAACCCGTATTGGATATTATAGAACGTCCGAGTCATATGCGCCACGGTGTGTGCAAGGGAAACTGAGCCAGAAGATCCGACAAGGGGAACGGCGATCACCAAATAGTGATTCCCCATCCGCCCAACAATGTAGCCGTTCTCGTCCCTTGGCTGTGGTGTCGGTGGTGCATATTCTTCATCCAAGAACCTCCGGGAGATATTGACCTCCGCTGCATTGGCACAAAGCCAGCCTACAGAGTAGACACTGCGATCGAATTGTTGGTTCAGCCGTCGACCCATAACTGGGATATTCTTGATTTTTTTCGTGCTGAGCGTTCAAGTTTTCAGCCCTGGAGACGATGAGACTTGGGAAGATTTTTACAGAAATAAATAGAGTCCCATCAGCCTCAGCTTGGCGCAAGATAGCAGTGAGCGCCAACATTGGAACTAGATGCAGCAATTAGGCGCTTAGAATTCATACGATAGCTGCAATTAGACCAATAGTGAACAAGATGATATCCCCAGAATAGCATGCTGGAAAGAAGTATGCACTGGGCGACACGTTTGAGTTGTCGCGCGCTTAGATACAAATGTACTTTGTATAGTTCGGTATTATTAGTATTGATAATACTGTATCTAATACCCGATAAGGTAAGTTTTGCCTGAGGCCGTTATCTCAGTCACGTGGATCTTTCGTATCTCAAAAAAAAAGCTCCGCGGCTTCAATTCGACTCCACCACAAATCGCAGTCATGGGTTCCAGCTCAAAACGGAAGAAGGAGAAGCAAAAGGATTTTCAGGTGACTCCAATCCACATCGCCGAACTGATATTACTTGGAAAATAACCATACTGACTGTGAACCCGCAGAAACCCAAGCTGAAGGTCGGCAAGACCAGGGCTAAGCCTGAGAACTTCACCGATACCAGTTTCAAGTCCAAGTGTATGCTTCGTCACCCTGCGCAATTCACCCCGCAACAGATATACTGACTTGGAGTCCAGCCATTGTCCTCAATCAACAATCTCTACACCTCAATGCCCCCTCCTCCAACAGTGTCTTCACCCACAATCTCTCTCTCCTCACCTCCAAATCCGACAGCCAGCGTCGGGACTCCCTCGCATATCTCACCACATCGATCGCATCGCGTCCTGTCAATTCTTCCCTCCCCCAGCCAGTGAGCGTGATGCTCCCTTCGCTTCTCCCCCTCATTCTCGATGGAAACACCAATGTTCGCACTCAACTTCTCAAACTCCTCCGCACTCTGCCACGCCACGACATCGAAGACCATGTTGCGCAGCTCCTCCCCTACATCCGCGCCGGAATGACCCATCTAGCAGCAGATATCCGTGTGTCTGCCGTGGAAATCCTATCTTGGATGGTCGAGGCCGCAGGCGAACAGGTGGTTTCCTGCCCAGGCGGATGGATCAAGACACTCAATTGTTTCCTTTCTGTTCTCGGATGGCACACAGAAGAGTCGTCGAAGTGGTCGTCGAACCGCGCATCATTCGGCAAGTCTGGAAGTCAAGGCCGACCGATGGTGAAAGTTCTCGGCGTACTGGCTGAGTTCCTCGATGCTGGAATCGGGCAGCACGATGCCGGTGACGATGAATCGCCAGAAGACGATGGTTACTCCTCTTTATGGCCCTTCCCGCTTTCCTGCACTGGTCAACATATGATCTCTGACTCATCTGCGCCCTACGCCTACTTGAACCTCTTCGGGCAACCGCGTGACGAGGAAGGTGAAATGTACGAGACTCGCGAGGACCGATTCCGAGTCTTCTCCAACCGCTTCATGCCTGTCATTGAACGTGGCGTGAAGAGTGCCCGAGAGGAGGGAGGTGAAATGGGCCGTGCTTCGTCTGGCGTGAGCAAGGTGCTGAAAGAAGCTATTTCGTATGGACCCGGTGCATGAACTTGACATCTGCGGCGAAGCACAATATGCCAATACGAACCACCGATATGTGTCGTTTCAAAAAAAAAAAAGCCCATCCCAACCGACCTGGCTCGCTTGGGTGCTCGCAAGAGCGACGATTCTCCTTTTCGGGCATGGCACATGAATATGGCTTCTCGATAGAATTACCTTGTCCCGCGCCACTTCGTTTGACAAGACAGACACGCTGGAGAACCATCTCTCCAAGTCGAAACGCGACTGGAAGAAGGCGTCAAGGGATACATATCACAAGGGCCAACCTAACCAAGATACCCATGTATAGTGCATAGATGATACATAATGCATCAAACAATATAACGAAGCAATTGAATAAGCTTCTCGGTTCACAAGATCTCCGGCTTTGTATCAATTATTATTTTCACTCTTTTTCATTGCATATACCCTGCCCAAACCTTGGAACTAGACCTCATTCTCTGCCCAGGTGTATACGATTCAGGATCGTAGTAGATGTTGAATACACTACATTTTCCAGATCCTTATATTCGCTACTCTATTTCTCATGATCAATTGCTAGACTAGAACTGCCATTTCCAATCAACACAGTTTCATTTCGCCCTCCAATATCTTGAAATAGTCTTCATGTATTTACAATTCCTAGATTTGTTTCCAACTACTTTGATATCAGCTAAACAATCTTCGTGCTGAAGTCACCGGGTAGCTGCTTCTCTACCGCCGGTGCCGCTGCTTTCTCCGTGCTACTAGCATCCGTATCCAACCCATCCACAGCGACGTGAGTGTCCGCCCCTTCGTAGACTTCCTCGGGTAGTATTGCACGATCGATCTTTGTTTCCTCGGCAGGGAAAAACCGAGATAGAACTAGATAAACCAGGGCCGTCGCAAAAAATCCCAATAGCCAACCGAATTGATACGGATGCACACCTACTCCAACATCAATCTTTGGGTTAACTGCATTGATAAGACCGGGCAGATTCGGGGCGACGCCAACAAGGAAGGCGACAAGAGCGCGCCAATTTATACCGTATATCGATCGTGATAAACCGGGCAGCTTCCAGTTATACCGGTAAATCGGGTTCCAGGGCTGATATAGCGCCAAAGAATCGTATCGACGATGATTGACGACCCAAAAGTCAAACAACATGATTGCCGCAATGGGACCGAGAAAGATCGCATAAGCAGACATGAATGTCAGGAAGTTACCGGCTGATTCCAGGATCTTCCAAGGGACGAGGGCCCACGACAATATGGCGCACAGTATCTGGCCACGACGAATGTTAAGTACCTCGGGGGCAAGAGCTGTGAAATCATTGGCGGCAGATATGGAATTGGCCGAGATATTAACACCCAATGATGCGAGGGCGAATGAGAAACCAGCGAAGAACCGGCATGCCCGGTTTGGCCAGTAGCTTATGAGAACTAGTGGGTCCCAGGGGAGCTCTGCTAGATTATAATGGGCTTGGCCGGCAGATGATGCTGCAATACCAATGAATGAGATGAAAGTAAAGACGATTGGTAGCATGGGAATATAAAGAAGTTGCCATCGAGGGCTGACGCGCGAATAGCGGGAGAAATCCGACTGGGTGGTAGTTAGTCGGGCGGAGTTCTAAAAACGCAGTAGATAAAGGTATGGAAAGAAAATAGTCTGGGGGAGGTCGAGAAGGATGATGAAGCTGATTAAGACGAGGTTTGATTTTAAGCTTAAGCTTAAGTGGATACGAGGATCCGCCGACCTCAACTTGAACGTACCTGGTTAACACTGAGTGTGGCATAGTTTCCAAGCACACTGGTCATGTTGGCTAGAAATAGCCAGCTATACTTCGATCCGGAAACAGAGGGCTTTTGCTGTTGGAAGATTCCTCCTCCACCTTTCTCTGCTACAAAAGCCCAAATCAAGATGGCGATCCAAGCGATGGGAACCAGCACGGATTTCACGGTGAATAGCCAACGCAGTCGATTGGGGTGCAAGCAGAGAAAAGGGAGTTGGACGATCCAGAAAATGAGAAATCCGATCATGGTATTGGTCGTGATGCCCTGAGATTCGGGGATATCGTTGTGTAGCGTCAGATAGCTCGGCCAGATGGCTCCGATCATGACTCGGACCGCATTGGCTCCATTTACATTTTGAATCGAGAACCAGAAGATCGCAAGAATGAGTCTGGAGATAATGGCAATATATGAGCCCCAGAAGCCCCAGCTGGCGCGTGCAATGACGGGGAAAGGGACGTGGTAAATGGCGCCGACCGCACCGTTCCCCGCAATGACGAAGGACATAATGAAGAAGGAGATGGCCACGATCGCGAGAGCCTCGCGATATGTTAGTCCGACCGCGATGATACTACTGGCAAATTGCCAAGTAGCGGCGTTGAAAGCATCGGAAATCCAGTAAGCTAGGGATGGCGACGGTGAGTGCAAAGATTGAGGGATAGGTAGACCAACAGTGGCATACCTATGAGACTAGCAACTCCCCACTTGCGATCCAGACGAGCAATCGGATCAAGATCACGATTCGTCCAGCGAGCGTTACCCTCTGCAAAGGCCGAGCGAGCCTTTGGGACGCGGAGATGAGGCCAAGAAAGGTGCATGGTGCATCGGGAGCAGAGGGATTAGTGACCAGCACCTGCTACGATGCCTCAATGGGTACAATTTGGAGGAGAAGAAAAGAAGAAGAGAAGAGGAGAGGAGAGGCAAGTCCTAGAGAGCCCCGCTACAGAAGAGAGCTAAGATAACAAGAGGGAGAGGGTGATATTAAATGATCATCTCATTGGAAGTAACCATGGGATGGCGCTGAAGAAGATAAGATAGTAAGACCTGCAGCTGATTGGATGCAAATATGCATCCCTCGTATTCTCCTCTCCCCTCCTCAGCTGAACTCCTTTATTATTTCACTTGCTCATCATTAAAAACATCTTCCTATCTCTGCTTCTCCCCTGGAAGTCGCACATCTTCCCATCCGCGTCCATCCCCAACAGAACTCGACCACTGCCGAATTCCCTTCCATTCCGTCACATCCATCCACCCGATCTGTTGCACGTCACCAAATCCACCGATCCAGTATGCCTGTGTGACCACCAGTCTGGCCCAGAAGCTCGCGTGCGGCGAACCTGATGCACCGGGCAGCCACACCTTCGCGTCCGGATGCGACCGCAGGAAACATTTCTCCAGGGCCGCGGCATCGTGGCGGGAGAGCGAGGGCAAGGGATCGAGGTATCCGAACAATGTGATGCGAGGCAACGCAGCATGACTGTGAGGCAGACCCGGATAAACAGGCACGGCGTCTTCAAGATGCTCCCACCAGTCCAGTTCGAGAGAGACATTCGATCCAGCCCCGATATTCCGGAAAGTGGTGGCGATGCGGAGGGCGAGGATAGTCGGGTCACCGTTGTCTCCGAATGAAAGACCGTCCGGTAGGGCTCTGTCACAGTCGGCGATGTATTCGCGTAGTCCGATAGGAAGACCGGCGACTGAGGCTGGGGTGCGCGAGGAGGGTGGGATCGGATCGGGGAAGACAGTCGAGATCACACCGGAAGAGGAGAGGGCCAGCATGCGGCGGCCCAGCAGGGCGGACTCAAACCAGGTCGGGCGAGTGAAGGCATTTGCTTTGTGATCGTGGGGCGAGTTGGAGCTGGGGTTGCTGAGGACCGCCTGCTCGCGGGTGGGCAGGACCGAGGTAGAGACAAGAGCACCCAGGGCGAGTAGCCCGGTGAGGGGTTTGACGAGCATAGTAGTAGTGTTTGATCAACTGGAGAGTAGCTGAAGAGCCTGAGGGGGAGATTAGAGTCAAGTGAAGGGAAGGAAAGGAAGAGAAAGAAGACAAAGGAAAGGTGAAGGTAAAAGGAAAGAAGAAAAGGTAGTAAAGGTGGGGTGCGGAGAATCTCGCCGGGTCCGACCCGCATCGCCTGATCTTATCAGATGCTCCAGGCTAACGGTGGTGCATATGTATGGGTATAGGTATAGTAGAGTAGTATAGATATGTTATTATTATTATTATTATTATTATTATATTACTGCTTAACACGATCATGAATCTACAAATCAAGCATCCTCAGAGCAGCACCGGATTAACACATGCTGGACTAAGACCCCTCTTAACTCATCCAGTCACGCGATATCTACAAAAGCTAAATGGGAAATGGGAGAGCCCACGAGTACACCTAGCAGATAAGTCAAGTTTACCTATGCTATAAACTCGCAGATTCACCAAGTATTTATGTATACCTAGGCTTATAATAGCTGGCGTAATGAATTGAAATTATAGTACTACTAGTACTGCTATTAGTATACTGGTACTTCTCTCGAGAGCATTGGCCTCGCTCTAAAGTGGGGTACTGCCAGTGGTATGACGAGTGAAGGGCGGAAAGATTATAGCATGATCACTGCAAGAACTGGAATCTACCGGATACTAATATTGATAGAAAAGTGACTCTGCTTTTACTAGATACTAGTATACAGTTCAGTCTCTTGGCTTGTCTACACGGATCCCTTGCTTTTATCCCCATCGTACCACCTGAGCATTTTTGTTAACAAAGGTATAGTATGGATGACGAGTATGATATTTTGCGGCTGACATTTTCACTAAAGAGAATGATGGATTCCAAGGGTTCAGAATCTTCTGGCAATAATGTTTGAATTTTTATCTACTAGGTACTACCTATAGGTATTTGTAGATATTTTGACTCGGTCGCGAGCGGAAAACAACCTGGGAACTAGGGGAGCGACTATAGAATAAAAATAATATAAATCAGAACTTTAAAGTGGCTGGTGGGTTTGAAATGGTAATATTTTTCAACAATATTTTTTAAATGAATATCAATATAGTTGTGGTGGTTTCCGACCGTGATTAGTAGAATACTAGTAGTACTAGTTACTAGTACTGGCAGTATTACCCGTGAGGACCTTGCGGGTGAGAGAGAGTGAGGACCTTGCGGGTGAGAGAGAGTGAGGACCTTGCGGGCAACTCCCCCACAAATGAACCAATCGACGCAAATCCAGTGGACTGGCCTTGGTGCAACTTTATTTGGACCTCTGTTGATGATTTACGTCCTATCTATACTTGAAAATGTGCTGCATTTGGTCGGGTTGGCAGACTGGCCCTTCTGCACGTCTAAGGGTGATGCCTAGCCTCTCACTGACTCCCACAAGTCCTTATTCCAACTTTTCTCTCCTCGGAGCCTATATAATCCTTGGCAATACCCTCTATGATGATTGCTAGGCAGTAATAAGGTGATTCGATGCCACATCTGGTCATTGATTCCAATTATTATTCGCTGCTTGGTAACGGTGCCCTATTTACGGCACCTGTAAGGCTTATTTACCACTCCGGACCCTTAATAGCCAAGTTCCACATGTAGAATAAACATGAAATTACAAGTCGGTTTGCAATTGTTTCAATTGTTCTATAAACGTACTTGTGGCACAAAAGCGAGATGAAATGGACTTGTGTACATGATTGCCCCATGTTACCCCTGTGTTATGGTTAACACTTCACCTTCAAATAGACCATCGATATCTTAGCAATTCTAACTCATCAGGTCATTTGTCAATACCAAAGCCCATACTATAAAATATGAGATGGCCGATTATTCCGGTAATATTCATAATATCCACCTCGAACAACAATTCTCTAAATTTGCAATGATAGAGACTGAAGCTATTTATCATGAAACAAGGTTTGAGGTGACGTGGCTGAGTGATGGGCCATTTCTGTTTACCTCGGGTTGTCGACAGGGTGGAACCAACGCATCTCGATTTGATTCATTCATGAGGTTTGAAGATAGGAAAATAGCCAACATAACCTGCAATGATTCGCATAGAAAAGGACACTCATGTTAGTCCTATGTCATCAGTCCATGAACCACAGGCTGTAATGGAAAACAAACACATTGGCGGGAAATCCAGCCTCGCGGAATAGAAGACCCTGGAAGGTACCTGAGTGGGGATATCTATGGTAACATTTTGCACCCACCAATTACTGGTCGGCGTTCCTAGAAGCATGGTCCCGCGCCACCAAAAACATTTCAATCCGGGAACCGATCCTCGTTGGGCTAGGGGGCTGAATTGTGCGGCCTAAATCCCTAGCATTTCTCCTCTCGTTTTCAAACCCCGTGAACTTTCATTCTTCTCGGATACTACCAACATTACTGACCTACTTTGCAATATGGTGTTTCATTTGACTCAGTCTCAGCGTTTGCAGCTCGTCATCTCTATCTCTTTCTGCTTCTTTGTTGCGGAAATCTCTGGTATGATCACAAACAACTCCCAGTCATTCTTCAGACCCTGACTCTTGTCACCTTAGTTGGATTCTACACACGTTCTCTAGCTCTCGTGGCAGATGCATTCCACTATGTGTGATAGCCTTTCATACCATACTGACTTCCACTGGCTAACCTGTCCAAGCTAAATGATCTCATCGGATTCATCGTTGCATTTGCTGCTTTGAAGGTAGGTGCCATGATTATCAGCCACCCCCGCTCTTCTCTGACATCAACAAGATATCCGCGAAGAAAGATTCCCCCCGTGACCTATCCTTTGGCTGGCAAAGATCCAGGCTTCTGGGTGCATTTTTCAACGGCGTTTTTCTTCTAGCATTGGGTGTCAGCATATTTCTACAATCTATTGAGCGATTCATATCGATTGAGGGTATGTTATGTCTCGTTTGCTGAAATTTTGTCATTCTACTAATCAATTCATATAGTCGTGGAACAACCGAAGCTTGTCCTCATCATCGGATGCGTCGGCCTTGCACTCAATATCATAAGCGCTTGTTTCCTTCACGGTATGCATCTAGGCCGCCCGACCGCATCGCCCATCGACTAACCTACGATTTCTTCTAGAACATGGCCATGACCACGGGCATTCGCACGGCGAAGAATCAAGAGCCACAGAGACTGGGACTGTCGAGAATACGGAAGATGGAACCCAGCAGGTAAGAACATCCCCCGTGATGACTACGAAGATGCTTACTCAAGTCTCCTATAGGTGTTCACCGTGCACGAGAACCATCGCCACAACAACATACAGCCATCCAAGAAGGGGTACGATCTAGGAATGCTAGGTGTCTTGATCCATGTCCTGGGCGATGCGGCCAACAATGTTGGCGTCATTATCTCGGCTCTGGTGATCTGGCTCACTTCCTATCCGGCTCGCTACTACGCGGATCCTGCTGTCAGCATGGCAATTGCCATTATTATCCTTACAACTTCAATCCCGCTGGGTTCGTACTTGACCCCCTTCATAATCCGGTTTTATTTATTTATTTGAAAATATCCCGTGCAGTAAGAAACTCGGGGAAAATTCTGCTCGAAAGCGTCCCGACCGGCATCAATCTTGAAGACATCAGACATGATCTCGAAACGGTGCGTTCTCCCTCCATCTCAGTTAATCCCTGCTAATACCAACGATGATCCCAAGATCCCCGGAGTTCTATCCATCCACGAACTGCATGTCTGGCGTCTGAATCAAGAAAAAGCAATAGCCTCCGTCCACGTCACTATATCGAACGATACCATTACCGAATTTGTGCAGATAGCAAAGATAATGGGCGACTGCTTCCATAGCTATGGTATTCATTCAGCTACAGTTCAACCGGAACTTCCATCACCCTCTGCCTCGATATCGTCGGAGACTGAAATTCGGGGGGACTGGTCGAAGCTGTGCCAAGTCAAATGCGGTGCTTCCTGCGAGACTCTGACCTGCTGTGGGTAGTCTGTCTTTGGGAATCGAAAGTCCCAGCTGCCTATTGAGACACAGAGAGCTGTTTATGTGAGACAGAAAGCTGCTGATTGCTACTACTTATTCTACTCAGAATTGTCATAATAATTGTGAAGTGAAAAGGCTCTACCACTCGTAGAACCTATGGTTAAATTTCAAGATCAAAGGAAGGATATTCTGTTGAAACATCTTCATTAAAGAAATGGCATGTGGGCATGTTGAATACTTCACAAAATCCAGCTTCGTGCATTAAACTCCTAGATTCAAGGCAAACGCAAACCAGCACAGTTCTGCATATGAACAGACATCAGTCTCGTGTGAAAGCACATTAGAGACCCAGCTCAAATTTGAGACCATCGCAGAAGCACAGCGGCGGTAATGACAGGAAGCACACTGACAAGCTCCCCCAGTCCCGCAAACTCAGGTGGAATCCGAGCAGTCACAAAAGCTCCCGCGGCGAGAAGCACAGCAAATGTGTTGTAAACGAAGCTCCACCCGAAGTTGAACTTGATTCGCTGCACAGAAGCCTTACTCGCGTCGATAACTGTGAGAATCCCCGACAGATCTGGGCGTAGAAGCACTATATCGGCAGCTGATTGAGCGATATCACTGCCTTCGTTGATATGAATCCCAATGGTTGCTTGCGCCAATGCAACTGCGTCGTTGGCACCATCACCACAGAAAATGACAACCGGCTTTGTATTGGTGGACTCATCCAGGAGCTTCTTGATATAAGTCTGCTTGTCCCCAGGAGAGCTACGTGCATGCACATTACTTTCGGTGATTCCTAGCTTCGTCGCCACTTTATCAACAGGGCCCTCATCGTCGCCTGATACGACATGGACTGAGACACCTCGTTTATGTAGATTGGAGACAAGGTGCTCTGCACTGTCACGAAGTAAATCCTCGAGGCCGAAAACCGCGCACAGTGCTCCGTCGATAGTGAAGCAGAATGTGGTGTATCCCTGAGAGAGCACTGGTTGAACTAGGCTGTGTGTTGAGAGATCCAGCCAGCGAACGTTTCCGGCTTTCAAAGATTGGCCGGATAGCTCGGATTCTACGCCACAGCCGGTGACATTGATTGCACCTGGGACAGCCGTTGCAAGTACCCCCTGCTCCTTGAGATGATTCTTCACTGCAACGGAGACCGGATGCTTGCTGTCGCTAATAAGACCCAAGAGGAGGGACAATTGATCTCTGCTATGCTCGTTGTAATGCTCAACGGCTACACTTAGCTTCCCTTGGGTCAAAGTTCCTGTCTTGTCCAGGATCACATGTGAGGTTTTGTAGGCGACTTCGATCGCACTTGCAGACTTGAATATAACCCCACTTTTCGATGCGATACCACTCACGATAACAACAACCATGGGCACGGCGAGACCTATGGCGCAGGGACATGAGACAATCAACACTGTAATCGCATAGGTAATAGCCTGGACGACGGCCTCTGAGCCACTTTTGCCTTGTTTTGCCATTCCAACAGCAATCCAAACCACAAAAGTAATGATGGTGAGAGCGAGAATAACTGGTACGAAGTAGGAAGACACTCTGTCTGCGAGTTCTTGCAGCTTTGGCTTGGACAGTTTAGCTTCATCGACCATGGCGGCGATCGTGCTGATTGTATTGTTTCCAGGAAGGCGGGTGACGCGGGCAACCAGAGTTCCCGAGCCATTGATTGTTCCAGCAATGATGTTGGACTTCGCATGCTTCTCAATGGGTCGAGACTCACCAGTGACCATTGACTCATCCACTTCTGAAAAGCCAGAGAGAACCGTTCCATCAGTAGGGATCCTCGAGTCGGGAGGTACTTTGAACAGATCCCCATATTGCAAAAGTCGAGCATCAATCTCTCGAGTCTCTGGCGAGTTGCTGTTATCCGTAATAATTGCCTTCAATGTCTGTAATGATCGTATCGAGATTGACTCGACCGCCTTCTGGCGTGCAAGGGCGCTCACGTAGCGGCCAACCATGATTAAAGTCACCAAGAGAGTGCTGGTTTCGAAGAATTGACCGGTTGAGAGTGGGTTTCCAGCCACGGAAAAGCCGAAAGAGACCAAAGAGAAGATATATGCGACGCTGGTGCTGAGAACTATCAACAGGTCCATTTCAATGACGCGGGAGAAGACAAGGGCTTTCAGAGCTTTTGGGTAGAATGGGCCAGCTATCAGAAATTGAACGAGAGTAGCCAGAGCTAGAGAGGCAGATCCCGACGCCACCTCTCCTACATGAACAGGAGCCCATGCTAAGACTAGCACAGGGATGGTCAGAGCTGCGGATAGGATAGTCATGAGCCCAACATGTCGCACATGTCTATTCCCAGCGGCCAGTGCTTGGTCACTATTGACAGGAGCAAGCTTCGCGACTCCGCTCCAATGATTCTCTATAAGATCTCGAGCCCCAATCAACTCAGGTTCAAATGCAATGCGAACGACATGTCCGTCAGCAGATGATATCTCTGTCACGCCTCGTGGCCAAGGTCGATTGACAAACGTGGCTGTATCCTCAAAAACGAGAACATCCAGAGTTGAACCATTCTTTGTAATGACTTCGCATTTGAATTCGGTCGTGCGCTCCAGATATTTTGCGACCCTTTCCACAGTCGATAGACCGAGGTCGAGGTCGAATTCGGCACGAGATAACACCAGGCTAGTCCTCAGATTCTTAACACCAGTAAGGGCTGCCAGGGTCCTACTGAGTTTGGTCTCGCATCCGGTGCAGGTCATTCCTGATATCGCGAGGACAACATGCTCGAAACCCGAAGCTTGACTTTCGAGATCAACAATTCTGGCCGCTGGAACAATGTTCTGACTGTGACAGGGGAGCCCTTTTTCGGAGGTGCAGCAAGCACCACCGCCGCCGCCACCACCACAAGTATTCCCCGCTCGTGAAATCAATTCGTGGCGGGAAGGAGGGTCCTTTGAGGTGCGAGCTTTGGCGGTCGTACCACTAATGTTCGCATTCTTAGGTCTGCAGCAAGGCTTGGTCGAACACTTATCTTTGACGGAATCACTAGTACTCGATTTGCTGCGAGACTTTAAAGACTGGGGGATGCTTCCGACCGGTGAAAAGCTCCGAATACTACCACTGGTACTGCAGGAGCCGGTTGAGTCTCGCGAAATAGACTGCCTTGTGGATTTCTTCGGCCCCTTTTGTTTCTCTAGCGAAGAACGCGCCCGAGGTTCGCAACAGGATTCTCGTCCTAGAGCAATGAGAGAGCGACAGATGCACTGCAGAGCTGTGAGTTTGGCAGCGTATTGCTTGCGAACAGAATGCTGATGGCGGTCGCAAGCTTGGCGCGTGTTATCGTGCTCGCCGGTCCAAGCTGATGGACATTCTACACGAGGAACAGTGTTAGTGAAGCAAATCAAGGGTTTTCT
Source organism: Penicillium pancosmium (assembly GCA_031761475.1). Lineage (NCBI taxonomy): Eukaryota > Fungi > Ascomycota > Eurotiomycetes > Eurotiales > Aspergillaceae > Penicillium > Penicillium pancosmium. The sequence continues at coordinate 6,795 of JAVMSB010000404.1, read as the reverse complement.
CATCGGCATGTTTCATACGCTCTCGGTCGACCTGGCTTTGGAGACAATCCGAACTTGCATCACATTCACGGAGGGCTAAACGGTCCAGGCAGGAGTCGTTACAACATGGCGATGACTTGCCACGACAGCACTCCGGCAAATCCGTTTCTTCGGAGGGAGTAGGAGTTGGAGTTCGAGGAGAACAGCAGCTGCTTCCAGGGGCATCGGAATGACTCTTTTTGTTGTAGCCTATATCAGCATTGAGGGATGATCTGCAGGGTCCAGAGTTGTTTATGGTATCGTTTGGGTCGGCTTCAGCGGAATTACCCCCACAACAAACATCGGGGACTAAGGCTTTCGGTGTTCCAGGGTTTTCCTCACAGCAACTTGGTGACGATAAACTCAAATTCTCGGCAGACAAGGCCGGCGCGTTGTCTGGTCTCCCATCCGCGATATCGCTAGATGGCGGAAGGGAGTTGTCCGTCGCTCCACAACATTGCGGGGTTTCCCAGGGTGCCACAGAGGGGGTGCAGCAAGCGCGGCCCATCGTGCTACCACTTGTACCAGTAGTATTTGATACTCTGGAGTGGGGTATCAGAAAATTGGGCTGACCTAGTGGTGAGGGTGAGGATGAGAGGGAGGAGGAGGAGGAAGAGGGAAAGTTGAGAAGTTTGTCCCGAGGCGATAGGTAAGACATTGGCAGATAAGTTTGGGTACTACCTACGAAGTATGTAATAGTTAATATAGATTGAAGATGCATGTTTACACTAATAATTCCCAAGACTGCCAGTGTCCATTCACAGCGACAAAGGCAACTTGTACACAGCCCACTACTGATAACCTCACTCCACCTTCATCCTGACAACAAATATTACAGTGTTTGCGGAAAACAGTGTCACCACAGGCACCTACACTAATTCGTGGGTTTCAAGAAGAACTGCGTGACGATGGCAAAATCCTCATAACATTGAACCACAGTAAACCAACACAAAAGACTTTTAGAAAAAACGTCAAAAGTATCTCACAAAATCCACCTAAGCGATTGGCAGCACGGGAGTGGTGAAAAAGTCAGAACAGTCACTCTTTTTGTTTATGGCCACAAACGCCCCTGTTGCCCCCGGCACCACAGTCTCCTGAAAACTCGCGTATCCAACTCCCGCTTTGTTCGTCGTCAGTGTCGCCTGACCAGCTGGACAGTTTGGGCAGCCCATTCCGTGTCCGTTCACGATTTGAACGAAGCGGACACTGTAAGCAGTGTTTGGGGTTCCCCTTAATAAGACAGGAACCGCAACAAGCAGATTGAGAGTTCGATCAAATTCGACGGTGCCGAAGGTCTCTGCCAGCGGCATATCACCACTGCCGTCACAATTGCGGTTTGTCCTCGTAAGAGATGCACTCTTAATATTTCTATATTTTGTCGCCGGATACGGATGGTTCATGAGACACAGCGGAACCACATGGATCATCCGGAAAGTCCCAGTATGGACTACGGGGCCTTTGAAATCAATCTAGATTCGCAAAACAAAGAGACTATGACATGTTAGATATCGAGTGCATTTTAACCCCAGTGCTACTTACTAGTAGTAGTAACCTTGGAAGGTAGTCCTTTGTAATTTAGCATAGTAAAGCAGCAACCCCCGTGCCCAGGTTTAGTACGGCTAGAATCAGTTAGAATTCGCCGTCTCGAGCAATACTTCTGTTAGTACTGGAATAACCATTGTGACGATTTGCTCGACGCTTGGACAAGCGTTACTATTACGCCGCAAGCACAAGCGTAGCCCGGCACGTGACCATATGAGTATGCCATACAGTATGCCTACAGGTAGACGTAGTATTTGAGATGGTATCTTTATGTGTCAACATGGGATAATTTGATGGTTCAGATCAGAATAGTCGGCCTGTGCTGACACTTCGCTCTGCCTGTTCTGTTGCAGTGGTCTGGTAGCATCCTATTCGGGAAGAAGAAAGCAGATAAACTCTACTCACTCAGCCCGAGGGCTGAGTGTTTAAGAAAAGAGGTAGATAGAATGAACAAACACCTATATCCCATAGCGTCGCTTAATCACTTCGAGCCCTCCTTCTAGACCTGGACAAGTCCGCGAAGAATCGCCATTCCCTCCTGAACATCATCATCATCCCACGGCTTCAGTCCATAAGATTGCATAAAGTCGGTCCAGGAACCGTATGTCTTGATTACCGCGCGCTCCGCGGGGGTGAGGGGTGGTTCTAGTCACGATGCTTGGTTAGCAAGCCAATTCAAGTCCGTTCCTGGAGGAAGATACTCGTACGCAATGAATCAGTAGCAGGCATCGTGATGGTTTGTACGGTGAGCTTTCCTGATCGGAGATGGATTAAGCCCGTGGATGAATTCTTCCAAGATTCAAGCTGCTTTGATGGAAATGGAATGAGCAGATTACAGAAAGGACCTTGTGTTGAGATGGAAGTTGAAGTCGAAGTGGAAGAGGAGGGGATAGAGGGGAAGGAGTGTCAGGTGATCCCATACATCGATGGTAAACAGCAACTTGAAGTCTTGAAAGGTTCAAGTTGTACTGTAGACTCAATCATATCTACTTAGACTCGGAGATAAATAGTTTATTATTATAATAATATTGAATTTGCAAGTATGAACCAATTTACCATCTCTCGCAATACTATCTAAAGGTCAAACTTGAAGCTTGGGATTAGGCCGCCTTCCAGAACACGCCAAGAAGCTTGTATATCAGCCTATGATAGACCATGTGGTAACTACGTATAGCAGAGCAACCTATGACATGAACCTCATGACATACTGCATACTGCATAACATCCTCAGAGCCCTGCATGTAATTATCTTCCAGGCCAAGGCTTACTGGCAGGGCTGACCAAATGCAGCCATTGTAGTTCTGTGTCCTAATTTAGTATCACGAAGACCATCATGCTGGAATGTATGCTAAGCCATGAGTCAGAAGCTCCATGATCATGCCGTTCGTTCTTCTATCGATTACATCATCCGCCCTGGAGTCTCAGTATTAGTATTCTGCAAATATGTTAGCATAATCTACCACCTGTGGCAACACAACCACCCCGAAATCGGACATCAAAGGTCCTCCGCTCAGCTGACCCCGGCTCACAATGACTCACAGCGGAGCATTTAGGTATCAGTGGCGAAGTGCCAGGGGGTCAGTGCAGCCTACGCGCAGCCCAATACGAACAAAGCTAAAGTAAGAAGAAAAAACGAAATGAATCAGAAACTGTACGATTGGCTATCCTTGCGAACCTTTCCGAAAGTCCGGACGCCGATCCGAACCGATCTCCTCAAGGCGCCCACAGCGCCAGAAAAGAGGAAGAGGAGGGGAGGGACGAGGTTGAGACTTTCTGTAGCACAGAACTTCTGTTGATTGGATCGCCAATCACCGTATCACCAAATCCACACCACCCATAAATAAGCCTTGGAATAAATAAACAAGAAAACCGTTCCATGCCCCACACACTCCAGACGCAACAAAGCAGACATATAAAAAAGTTTGAAAAAATAAAGAAGGGACAAGAAATAGAGATGACGAGGGGACGGACCAACGTACATCGTACACATTCACAACAGTGAACCCCCACGAAATCCGTAGATAACGTGATGGGATGACTGCTGCGCGGCGACCGTGAGCCCGGATGGAAAGGGGAGAAGAAGAGATAATAAGGGGCTATGTACAAGCAGATACAATCCGGGCTCATCCGATCGCCGTGGGATAAAACCCAGGACAAGAATGACAAAAAAAGACGGGCTTTTTCTAGTAACCTCACCACATAGGAAAAGGAAGACAGACCGTAGCACCGATTCGATCAATTCAGGTAGTCCGCACGAATGCTTGGGTTCAGGGCGACCTTGCGCGCCTCACTGCCGCAGCAGGCCCGTTTCATACCGGCAGGACCTGAGACTGAAGGGCCATTAGCCATCAGGAAGGATGTCGCCAAGTTTCCATCGGGTAATATAGATGACGGGACACCAGAGGCGCCTACATCAATCAGATGGCGAACGTGGTTCTGAAGGAGAAGATCGTCGGAGCCGGTGCGCCCGCGCTTGCGACATTGTCGGCGCTCGGGGGTTGCACCAGAGAGCTCGCACAAACTCTGTGCTGCTTCGCTCAGGCTGGAATCAAGAGAGAACTGCGACAGATCCGGTGCGGAGCCCATCGCACCCGAGTAATCGGGTGAGCTGTAGAGATCGGCCAAAGTGCTTTCGTCGATCGGCGAAGCGATGGTCAAAGTCTTGCGGCTCTCCTTAAGAGAGTTGCTAGTACAGCGTAGAGTTGCCTTGACGGCAAGCCGTGAAGGAGCGGGGGCGCCGGCGCCAGAAGCAGTAGATGAGACTGATGAGGAGCGAGAAGAGCGAGACGACAAGGTCGACACGTCGGACACCATGGAGTCGGGCGACGATGCTGAAGATGTTGACCGAGCCAGAGAGGACCGGCGGACCGTTGCGGGATATCCATCGAACGACTGAGCCCGAGGGTAGAACGAAAAAGGCGGGCGCTGATCCAAAGTAGATCGCGCCATGCCCATGTTCTGCGCCTGGGACATCGCCGTACCGATGGAGGGGCGACGGGGACCACATGTTGCCGCATTCGCAGCAGGAGTGCAAGTAACATGTGTCTGGGGGGTCATCTGGGGGGTAGGCAGCATCTGAGGTCGCGGGAGGGATGGCATCGGGGGGTTGACAAACTCCATTCGAGGAGTCGGCTCCAGAGTCCGGGGCAAACTGCGAGGGCAGGTTGGAGTCTGCTCGCGGGAAGTCGATCGGATCGACTCGTTGCTCGCCGCGCTACGTGGAGAGGGAGAGTCAGCCAGGCCTAAATCCATCCCACCCATCGCCGAGACTGGGGTCGTCGGTTCAGAGTCGACGGAATCCAACTCCGGAGTCAACCGGGGGAGAACCGTCCGCCAGCACTGGCCCTCACTGGCTGGAGGACCACCGGCACCGGGGGTCAACTTGAGAACCAAGTCGGTCCATCGTTGGAAAGTCGCCTCAGAGATGTGTAGCCGCCACCCAACCGCCTGCAGAAACATCAACTCGTTTTGGTTGATTTCTAGGGTGTTCAAGCCCGAAATCTTACTCCAAGCACGGGCGGAGTAGTTGCGGTCCTGTAGATACTTAGAAGCGAGAATCAAAGCCGCCAGAAACATCCGGCGACCGCACTGCATGGCCCGAGTAGCGGACTGATCCCGAGATTGTTCCCGGGTGAAGTCGTTACAGGGCACATGGGGCTTGATCTTAATCAAGTAGTAAAGGGCCACCTGCAGGGTGCTATAGCTAGTGCGCGACCGACGAAGAGTCTCTTGGATGAAAGTCCGGAGAGGCAGGACGCCTTTTGAGCCGGTCGCGGCATCGCTGCGGGATGCCGCGGCGGAGAGGGGCCAGATGTTTTCGACGATTTGCGATGCCGTATCTTTTGGAGTATGGTTTAGCGAAAGGACATCCAGCGAGTGTGGAAAAACCGACACAACTTACCGACAAGGTTATCGACGAAGCTCACTTTGCGCTCCGACTGGCGAAGCAAACAGGGTGGGGGACGCGCGCCGGGGCCGTTGGCCGCGACGTTAGTGCGCCGGGGATGCGTACGCAACTCCGGCGGGACCGGACCGTCAATCTTGGGATGAACTCCCTTGACAAAGGCCCGGGGGCATGCGACCGAAGGTCTCGTCGCCTGTTGGTTATCCGCATCATTCTCCCAGATCACATCGACCGGGTTAGTGGCGGTGGAAGAGATGGAGCTCTGTGAGGCATCCAGGGAGAAGACGGAGGAAGACGAGGACGAGGCGGACGAGGCGATGGAGGAGGCATAGGGGTGAGGGTGGGACGCTTTCGACGTTGGGTTTGAGATGTGAAGACCCAAGACGTCCATCCCCGACATCTCCGAAGACGCGGAGGGATTCATGAAGGACAGGAGTCAAGTCGCGAGGAGGGAGAGGGAGAGGATGAATTCGATTTCGATTTGGAAGCGAAGTGTGTCAAGATACCGTTAAGCAGGGAACCGGGAACGAAGGCCGAGGAGACAGGAGCCGTCTTTGCGGAGGCGACGGCAAAGCCTAGAAGTTGATATGCGCCAGGTTGAGGTAGATGAGGGTTAAGTGGAAGTGGACACCGAGATGGCGGTGGGGAATAAGAGGGAATGAGAAGAAGGAAAGGAGAAGTAAGAGTAAGAGTCACAAGGACAGAAAAAGAAGGAGGCAAATATTAAGAAGAGAAGAGGAGAAAGGGAAAGAGTAAGATAAAAGAGTCAGGGACCGATCACACCAGTGTTGAGGCTATCCCCGAAAGTGGCAAAGATGACTCGAAGTGACTGAAGTTGGCCTAGGCTTAGACAGTCACGATCAGGCGGGAGTCGATAGCGGCAACACGGGCGATCGGGACAGAGGACTCAGTATACATTTTGAAATGAAAAAAGATGGGGGGAAGACAAGGCACCTAACGGAGCATGGACAGGCAGACCTTGGGAAGGCTGGCTGTTCAGGCAGTCGTTGGGTGACTAGGCAGAGGGCGAGAGGATGGAGATGGGATGACCAGGAGGGTCCAGGTCCGGGTATCCGGGAGGGTGGTGGTGGTGGTAGTGGTTGGTGAGAGTAGAGTGGTGAGAGAGGGGAGGAGAGGAGAGGTTGAGGATGGGAGGTGAGAGGGAGATGGTGAGGGTGAGGGGGAAGAGTCAGAAGAGGTTTTTCAGGCTCACCACGGATGAGTTGACTAAGAGCGATGGGAGGGAGAGGGAGTGGCGGGTGGCGGGTGTGGGAGGCGGTGTTGAGTCACTCGGTCTATTATTACCTACAGTAGAGTATACTATACTAGAC
>JAVMSB010000403.1:0-23934 GCA_031761475.1 Penicillium pancosmium | reverse complement strand
GGGAGGTGGTGGGAGAATCGCGGGGGCGGGAGTTGTGGAGGATATAAAATTCATGTCGAGGAGAGTTTTCTGACGCTTGACCGGATCTTTTGTGTTTGGGGTAGTGTTTGGTGTGTCTTTGCTTTTGCTAGCGGGTTTTGTACGGTCGTCTCCGGGCTTGGTGCCTGGTTTGCGATTTTCTGAGATGGATTTGCGGTGCTTGGCTACTGATGCCGAGCGTGCTTCCTGGTGCAGTTGCCGAGCAGCCAGTGCATCCACATCATGGGGATCTGGCGGTGTGCTAGGCGTGTCCGTTAATGGTGACCCTTCTTCGCTGACTTCTTCGGTGGCTTGAGGTCGTTTTTGTGATCGTGGGCGTGGGCGTGGTTGGGAATCTGTTTCCTCAGCAAGCAGTAGTGGCTTATCTTTAACAGTTTTCCGACGTTTTTCTTCGTCCTTCCATATTTGAAATTTGTTGACTAGCGCGACAAGTTCCTGGATGAGAATTTGGCGCTTTGGTTCATATAGATTCTTCTCGTTCTCGTGAATACCAGTCAACCCCATAACACGCAGCCAGTCTTGCCCGCGTAAATCTTCGAGCAACCGATCAAGCTGTTGTTTTTCATGTTGGGCGCGATCCCGCTCGATATTCCGCAATTGTTTCTCCTGGCGCTCGAACTTGCGATGGGCGCGGAAGTATAGTTCTTCGTTCAAGGGGTCGACCGCAGGCGCGCGTAATGCGGAGTTTGGAAGATCGATCACTTTGCAACGATAAAGGTTTTGTAGTGGATTTCCGAATGGTGAGGGATTCGGGGTCGAAGGCAAGGGTAGAGGTTCAGAGAGATCGTGTATCAAAGCAACAGTTGTACTGGCAGCAAGTGACTCCACTGGACCCCTAGTCAGCTTCTTGGTTTGCAGTGTCGGTGTCAATCCAGACTTACCAGGCTTCGGGTCATCGAGACTAATTATCTGCTCATAGTTATAGAAGTATTGAGCGAGTTCACTCTTCGACCGAGAGCCCGTGTCGGTAGAGCGCAGCGAACGCCTTTCTGTCCCAGTTCGCGCTGACGCGTCTTGCTCCTGTTCAACTCCGAGCTCGCTTTGCTGTTTCGGTTGGAGCCGTACGTCTGCGATGTTCCTCGTTGATTGTGACGCGTCCTTGCTCTCCGCGACATTATCTGGTTCCCCCGCGTTCGGATCGGGATTGTTCCGTCGGGTAGTACGAGTGGTGGCGGGCGAACTCAGAGAATCTGCCTCCAGATCTCGTTTAGCACTTGAGGGTCTGGGGATCGGCCTGGTGGATTTATTGGCCGGGAGGGGTGAGATAGTGTCCAATGGGTCCGGCGATTCTCGCGCATCCGAGAGGAAGAGGGATATGCCCCCAGAAGGTCCATCTCGATCGGCGAGCGCACGGGGAGTCTTGGCGATGCCATTGCCATTAACGCGAGGATTTCCCGCGGTGTTGAAATGGGAGGATGAGGCAATGCTATCGGTCGAGGAGTTGGACATGCGGCGGGCGCGACGTGTGGCGGTCCACGGGCGCGCGACCTTGAGGGGGGGATTGGGTCTGAATTTGCCGTGGGGGGATTTGTGATCGGGAGTGGTCGTATCTATGCAGTCAGGGGAACTCCGGCGACGACGCCGGCCAGCTTCTTGCTGGAGGCGCTGTCTCTTCATGGGTGGTGCCCCGTTGTCATCGGAGTGGTCGTCGGGAGTCCGTCGCACAGTACCGCGAAGAGAGCACGACAGAAGGGCCATAGCTCGACGAAGGGAGGGGAGAATTGAATTAGCCCAAAGTCATAGTGTGGTCGCCTTTTGTTGTAGGCTGCTTTGGATTGGAGCCGAGTCAGTCGCAGGGTGGTGGTCAGCGCGGGGAGGAGAGGAGAAGATGTTGCGAGGAGGTTCTTGGCGGGTCGCGGAAAGAGGTGAGTATAGCAGTAGTTATGGTATAGTATAGTATAGTTACTACCACTCCGTATATCTACACAATTAATACATCTAGATCTATTCATTGTCTGTTTTACTTGAAGTTCAAGTTGTATTATACCTACCAGTCTATCCCAGTGTTAATATTCGCACATCCTGCGATATTCACATTACCTACTGCCAGTGGTAGTACTAGTATACCAGTTATGTCGTTCCGGTTCATCATACTACGAGTAGCTGGAATACCTAGAGAGCAATTCAAATATTCGAGTATACTATTTCATAAATTCAACCTAGATTGGTCCCTTCCGAGATTACTACCTCCAGGACAACTAGTAATAAAAGAACTCGAAATACCCGCTTGAATGCATCTTTATCAATCTGGGAAGCCCTAGAGCTTCATACGAGCTTGACACGTTTTTCACGAAGGCTAGTACCGGTATTCCTCCAAGACTTTCACCTGGATGTTATTCAAGCCATTTCCTGTTTGCCCTATGAAGTTGTCACGCTTCATTTCAACATTCCTCTCGGTAGTGTCATAGAGTTCAAGACTATAGCGACGTAGCAAAGTACCCAAAACAAGATGCATCATCGCCCAGGCCATACTGGATCTCGTCAGCCATCAATGGTCCACTTGAGTTTCAAATCATGAAGTCATACTTTTGTCCTACGCATCCCAGTGTTCCTTTTGAGGCGGGAACAAGGTATTTTTCTTGTTTGCGCAAATCATCCGGACTCAAAAGCCAACGTTCAGGCAGGAATTCTAAAGGCTGCGGAAAGATTTTTGGGTCTCGAAGGATAAAAAACGTCGACATGCTCACATATGTCTATTCGTCATCAGCAATATACTCATTGTCAACTTGAAGAAGCAAAATCACTAACTCCAGCTGGAATCTGCCAGTCTTGGTATTGTAGAATCTCATTAGGTGCTGAACGAGGAAGACGAGTTGTCACGACCGACGAGAGACGGAGACCTTCTCTTATGGTTGCAGTCTGCGCCTCATTAGAATGAGGAAATATCATCCAATCAATGAATCATTACTCACAAGATACGGAAGGTGCTGGAATTGTTCGAGAGTGGGCACCTTATTCGAATCTGGAATAGTAAAAAGCTCCTCCTTGAGCCGATCGTAAACATTGGGGTTGTTAAGTACGTGGAACAGTGTGATTGCAATAGCTTGTGCAGGTGCATCCGTGCCAGCCATCATGAGGAAGATTGCATCATCTTCCAAACGCGTCAGTTCTTTCTCACTCTGAGGTATCTCCGAGTCTGCCAGAATGTTGGGATACATAGACCTCGACCGAACAATTTGGGGTATTTCGGCTTGTGGCAAAACCTTCTCGCTGTGTTGAATTTGCCAGTGATCATTGAGTGCGACTCCAACCATTTTTCTGACATCCTATACTAATTAGCTACCAACCTTGTCCTTGCTGAGCTTGAGACAATAAATGGAAGCAAAAGAGGCTTGTAGCTTACATTTTCAAAGTCAAGGATATACCCGAATGCCGGAACAGCCCATGCAGCCAAAGAGGGAAACATGTGAGCAAGTGGATTCAATAACGGAAAATGCCTATTTATCAGACAGAACGAAAACATGGAAGTCAGTCGGTTCTTCCAAGTTGCGCTTGGCTCGTACTCGTTGAGAGAGTGAAGACCAGCTTGGCGACCGAATGCATGCTGAGATACAGTATCACTCGTAAACGAATAAAATGGGGCATGAACCTCTAATGGCCTCATTTTCACGGCCGCCATAGAGAAGTATTGGCAAAGTGCTTCCACGTTGGCGCGTATTATAGGTTCAAATTCTTGGATCGCGTTCTTCTTGAAGAACTGACCCATGACCTTTCTCCGGGCACGATGAAGCTCATAGCCATCCGTCGAGAATATCGCCCCAGGGAACCCAATGAAACTGAAATCAGGATCTTTGTTTCGATGTTTGCCTGGACCAGCGTAAACAGTACTATAATAGTCCGGGTCCTTAATGTGGATCTCAAAGGGGGTTATACGAACAACAGGGCCGTATTGTTCATGGAGGCGATCGATGTGCCAGGTAAAAGTACCACCTTTGATAATTTGGTGATAGATCTCATAGAATTCTGTTGCAGCTGCTAGGCGAGGGCCAGGAAATTTTGCCAGCGGACTGAGAAAAAGTCGGTAGAAGACGAGGCCTGTAGCATAGAGCAATGTTATAAAGGCCAAAACAGAAGCATTTGCCAGGTAGCCTGAGCTATAAGACATGATTGGAATGGATAGCGTGAAGCTGCAAGATGGAATTCCGGAGGCGCGTCTTTCCAAGTTTATCAGGAGAACTCGAAGAAAATTTTGGGATGCCCTGCCGGGAGTAAGCAGAGTCGGTCTGGTCTTGGACTTCTGCAAGAACCTGATATGAGCATATCCTCCTTGTATGATGAATTCCTACATATCATCTGCATAGCCAGTGATAGTCCTCTATTAACTTCGAAGCTGCACCAATTGACAGTCATCATCAAGGGTTGTTTCAAGGCATATGTGGAGATCGCCCTGCTCGTGCCTTCAATCAAACTCAAACATCAATCTAACCTTTCATACGTTACACGTCATCAGAGTAATCTTCCAATAGATCCAAGTGTGATAGCGCTAAGCAAACAAAACAGAATGTAATGCGAAATCGCACCACGTACTTCTGATGATCTTTCAATAATGTGACGTGTGGTGCTACCCAAAAAAAGCATACAAGAAGTTACGCGACGTCGCCACAATTCAGCCTTTTACTATCTGCTGCAAGTTCCGAGAATAAGGTTTGTGTATGTATACTCCGCACTCCGTATGCTAGTGAGCATTGATAGCATGCACTAGGATTGGCCACCTGGTGTAACTTTTGTTATCTACTACTGGCAGGTTAGAAATGCTGAGGCCTCCAGGCCTCACGTATACAGGACGCCATGCTTTTCCATGCTTTGGATAGCTCGATCGCTCTATTTTTCTCTTTTTTGCCCGCCGCTTTCGTCCTTGATCTTTCATCGCATAGATCCAGTACTCGTCTGCCACAGCTGTTGCATCTCATTATGCACAAAGACCGACTCGTCGATTACCAAAGATCGACACATACCGCTATCTCAATCATTGTAAAAACAAGTTGGAAAAGTGTTCCACAAAGACCACGCTATGGCAAGCCGTGGCATAATTTCTTTTTTTACCACGCATTTTGAGCAGGGACTCCATGTGACCTGTTATTCCTATACTCCATACTTCTCTTCATATCATTTGGGAGTACGTATTCGCATATAAAGCCAAGGAACTCGCAACTAATTCCTCTCCTTCCGCTAGACCCGGACGTTTTCCGACACAATTTCTATTTCCCACACTATTCGCATCTATTCCAATAAACTATCAACAGGTCAGAGTCATGGGTTCTATTGGGGTTGAAGTATTCCATGATGGCGAGACCATCCGCGAGCCTGTTGGGGTTGAGGAGAAAAGACTCAATCTCCCCGAAATTCCATCCAAGGAGACGTTGGACCATGCAGCCATGATGGGGGCTCATGCCAATGGCAATTCAATCCACGGTAATGTGAGAGATGACTCTGCAAATACAGAGCCGATCGCAATTGTGGGAATGGCCATGAGACTCCCAGGGAATGTGCGCTCGGGTGATGACTTTTGGGATCTCCTATGCAGCAAGAAGGATGTGGGCAGGGAAATCCCCGAAGATCGATTCAATATTGACGCCTTCTATAGCTCTTCTCAGCGTCGTGGGATTAAGACTAAACGCGGTTTCTTCCTAGACCAGAATCTAGCTGATACGGACCCTTCTGCCTTCGGCATGTCAAAGGCTGAAGCGATGCAGCTGGACCCTCAACAAAATTGCTTCTAGAAGTTGTCTTTGAGGCTTTTGAGAATGCTGGTGCAACTGACTTGCATGGGAAGGACATCGGCTGCTTTGTTGGGACATTTGGGGAGGATCATTTAGAGCTCTCACTTCGAGACCCCCTATCAATCGATAGATATCACGTTTTCGGCTCGGAAGACTTCGCTCTCTCAAATCGGATTTCTCACGAATATGATCTCCGTGGTCCTAGGTATATAGTAGTTGCTGCATACCAAAGATACCAAAGGCTAATGAGAGATGACTAGCGTAACAATTCGAACCGCATGTTCAGCATCCATGACTTCCTTGCACGAGGCCTGCAATTCAGTGTCTTCGGGAGAAAGCTCGGCGGCTATTGTGGCGGGCTCAAACATGATAATGGCACCTACCATGACCGAAAGCATGTCAACAAATATGGTGCTGTCCCCGGACGGAGAATGCAGAACCTTTGATGCGGATGCAAATGGGTACGCTCGCTCTGAAGCTGTGAATGCAGTTTACATCAAGAGGCTAGATGATGCTATTCGAGACGGTGATCCTGTTCGCGCCGTAATCCGCTCAACCATGGCAAATAACAATGGAAAAACGAAGAAATTGGCTGTTCCGAGTGCAACGGCTCAGGAAAGATTGATTCGAAGGGCTTACCAGAGGGCTGGGATTGTCGACCCTTCCAGGACAGGCCTTTTTGAGTGCCACGGAACTGGTACACAGGCTGGTGATGTTGCGGAGGCAGAAGCCATTGCAAGGGTCTTTGGCACAGAAGGAGTTCACATGGGTGCTGTTCGTCATATTGTCGTTTTCTCTCATATGGTTCAATTGCTTATCGTGTCATTAGGTCAAGTCAAACATAGGCCACTCTGAAGGTGCGTCCGGACTTACCAGCATCATCAAGTCTGTTCTTTGTTTAGAACATAAAGCCATTGCTCCGAACATGCGCTTCCAAACCCCAAACCCAAGAAGTGAGTCTCATTCATCAAAGCTGTCTCTCGGATAAGCCTAATTCATATTATGTAGTCCCTTGGAAGGAAGCCAATCTACAGGTAGCTGAAGTCTTGACTCCTTGGCCCGAGAGCAGAGAGGCAAGAGTGAGCGTGAACAGCTTTGGTATTGGAGGGTCAAACGCTCATGTTATTTTGGAATCCACCTCGCTCCATCGAACGGGGCCCCATGTTAACGCTGAAGCTCCCAAGAGTGGCTCTCCGAAGCTATTGGCTCTATCTGCAATGAATACAAATTCCTTGCAATCCAGAATACGACTTCTGCAAGATTACCTCGAGAACCGAGAGGTAAATACTCAGGACTTGGCGTACACTCTCGGAACTCGGCGCCAGCACTTGCGACACCGTGCATTCGCAACCGTTCAAGGAGCGGAAATCGATTCCAATGCTCTGAAATACCAGGTTTCCCATGCACCTAGTGCACCAGTGGAATATCTTACCTTTGTCTTTCCGGGTCAGGGGTCTCAGTGGCCAGGTATGGGGAAGGAACTATTCGCCTCATTTGATGTGTTCCGAGAAAGCATTCGACATCTGGACGAAGTCCTGAAAGATTTGATCCCATCACCCATTTGGTCCATAGAAGGTAAGAGATCCCGCACATTCTAAAGTTATCTCCGAGTCTATCATGGAGCTGATTCCCGTTACTAGAAAAAATCACGGCTATTGGTGACCCATCGTGTTTTTCGATGGCTGAATTTGCCCAACCTTTGTGCGCTGCGGTTCAAATTGGACTTGTCGATCTACTTTCTTCGTGGGGTGTCAAACCGAAAGCTGTGATTGGACATTCCAGCGGTGAAATAGCTGCAGCATACGCGGCAAGCGCCATCACTCAAGATGCGGCTATACTTATTGCTTATTACAGAGGCCAAGCTACGAAGACTTATCAGCGACCTGGTAAAATGGTAGCTATTGGGTTGAGCAAGGATTCAGTTCAACAGTACCTTGAGCCTGGTGTTTGTGTTGCGTGTGAAAATAGCCCGCAGAATGTTGTCATATCTGGCGATCCAGATGCTATCACCCGCACTGTGGATCTGATCAAAAATGAGCATCCAGATACGTTCACTGGGCATCTCAATGTTGAAACGGCCTATCATTCTCGTGAGTCATCTCAAACCTATGCGGAATCTTTTAATAAACCAATAGCTAATGAATACACAGATCATATGGAAGAAGTCGCTCCTGAATTAGAGAATAGGCTGCAATCTCGATTTCAATTCAGCGCTCCGAAAATTCCAATGTATTCTACTGTTCTTGGTAGAGCATTAACTGAAGAGGATCAGTTAAATGCACGCTACTGGAAGCAAAATCTAGAGTCCCCTGTCCTCTTCTCTACCGCTGTTTCGGAGGCCCTTCAAGTCATGAGCCACCATGTCTCTTGCTTTGTCGAGGTTGGACCTAATTGTGCTCTTTTGTCTCCTATAAAACAGGTTGTTCGATCCCAAAGCCTCAAGTCTCAGCCGCGCTATGTTCACACGCTACAAAAGGATCAAAACCAAGCAATCAATATTCTCGAGGCCGCTGGTCAATTGTTCTTGAACGGAGTACCCATCTCATTTCACATAATAAATGGCACTGGAAATTGTTTGACCGACCTACCACCATACCCTTGGGATTACAGTGCTAAACAATGGAAAGAGAGCCGCATCTCCAAAGAGTGGCGTCTACGAAAGTTTCCACATCACGAGCTTCTCGGATCTCGGGCGATGGGGTCAAATGACCTTGAGCCTTCTTGGAGAAACATACTTTCGCTTGACAACAGCCGCTGGCTCTGCGACCATAAGTTTTCCAACGCAATTGTGTTTCCTAGCGCTGGGTATGTCGCCGCGGTTGCCGAGGCCGTTCGTCAGCTTTCGGGCAAAACGGCATACTCATTTCGAGATATTTTCATCAGGAACGCACTATTTCTGGATGAAGATCATGACGTGGAAGTTATGACTGTCTTGAGACCAGTCAGGCTGACGGACATTTTAGACTCAGAGTGGTTTGAGTTTTCCGTCAGCTCATATAATGAAACAGGCTGGATTAAGCACTGCACTGGACAAGTAATGGGAGTGGAGCGCTCTGTGAGCCCCCCAACCAAATGTGAAGTTTATCATCGACAAGTCAATTCGCCCAGCCACTACGAAGCATTGAAGAAATGTGGCCTTGACTATGGACCGCACTTCCAAGGTCTGGAGAATGTTACAGCCGATCCAAACTTTCTAAGAGCCACAGCAAATCTCACCAGCGAAACGGCTATCGATGAGCTCGAAACATATGCCATCCATCCGACAATAATTGACAAGGCTTTACAATTGATCTCAGTGGCGCTAAGTCGCGGTCTTGCTCGTGCGGTCGACAGGGTAGCTGTTCCAGTTTCCTTTGACAGGATATACCTAGCTTCCACTAGCTTGCACGAGACCTTTGCAACCGCGCTGTGTACCAGTACGACAGACAACAGTTTTGCCGGCGAGGCATTTGCCCACTCCAACAATGAATCGATACTGGAGATACAGGGTGTCAAGGCATTTGTGATGGATACAGACTCTGCGCTTAGTGATCCATCTCATGCTGTCTGTTCTGCTCGTATGGATTGGAAGTCCGATATCGAGTTCCTTCCAGTGTCCACACTCTTGCCGCCCGTCAGTTCATATCTTCCCGAAGGTTTCCAGATGATGGAGAGATTGAATACATTACATTTAATCAAGATGTGGCCCTTGATTGAGAATATCACGCCAACAGAGCCTCACTTGACAAAATACAAGCAATGGGTAGAGAATCAAATTCGGGCCTTTGACGCGGGTGAGCACAAATTTTTATCTGCCAACGAAGCCAAAGAATTTACAACGTCATCATTGGATCGTGTCTCATCTTTGATCGAAGAGAATGAAACAAGCGTGATCATCACAGCAGTACCAAGTCACACTTTCTTGGCAAGATTCGTGCACAAGGTTGCGGATTCTGTCCCGGGAATTTTTCGAGGACAGCAGGCTGCGCTGGATGTTTTGATGGAGGACTCAGGTCTTGAAAATTATTACAATTTGGCAGCGCAAAACACAGACTTCGGAGATTTTTTGTCCCTGTTAGGACATTCTAGACCTACTATGCGAGTACTCGAAATTGGCGCAGGCACAGGAGGATTGACAATGACTGCGCTGGAAGGCTTGAGAGCCTCGACAGGTGGTATGATGTACTCTGAATATGTTTTCACTGACATATCCCCTGGGTTCTTTCCACCGGCTAAGAAAAGGTTTCATGGGTTCCCTGGAATTACATTCAAGACGCTTGACATCACCAAAGATCCTCTAGAGCAGGGACTTGGAGGCTTTGATTTAGTCGTGGCAGCCAATGTATGTTCCAAGGCTTGAAATTATCAACTCGCCCCTTTCTAAGAAGTTTTTAACCGATTCCCAGGTTCTACATGCAACACCATCACTCCACCAAGCTCTCCTTAACACTCAAAAGCTTCTTAAGCCCGGGGGTTTTCTGTTCCTCCAAGAGCTTTGCCCGGGTATGCCACTACTATTTTGATTTTTCCTACCCAGCTAATTGGTTTCTAGAGGTTTCAATGACGGATCTTATCATGGTAAGTTCAAAATAGCAACAGCCATGATGCCAAATACTAAAATAAATAAGGGCCTTCTCCCGGGGTGGTGGGCCGGACATGATGATAATCGTCCAGATAAGCCCTACGTACTACCAGAGCGGTGGAACGAAGAGCTTCTGGCAGCGGGCTTTACTGGTGTTGAATCACTTTCTTACGACAATAAGAAGCCATATCACCAGAACGCGAATATGATATCTCGGTCTCCTGGAGCTTTCATTCCCAAATGCGAAGTGTTACTTCTTTACAATGGAGTCAAAGACGTCTCGGCGTGCATGATCGAGAAGGCATTTTTGGATGAAGGTTTCAGGGTAACATGGCATACTTTTGGGGAGCCACTCGCTGCCAATCAGAATATCGTCTCTCTGCTAGATTTGGGAGACACTCCGTTTCTCGCTGACATTTCTGAGCAATCTTTCACGTTGCTTCGTAACATGCTATCAGAATCATCGCTCAACAGTGTTCTGTGGATTACTCGAGAGGCCCAACTACGAAATGATGATCCACGCCGCGGTCTGATTCTTGGGCTAGCACGAACAATTCGACTGGAATTATCACTTCCATTTGCCACCTGTGAGATTCAAATATTGGATTCGTATATCACAAAGTCGCTCGTCCAGCTTGAGCAACGAATGCAACTTGCACAAGCACAAGATTTGGAAATCGATTATGAATATGCAATTCGCGGCCAAGACGTTTCTATCGGCCGGTACTATCCCGAAGACATCACAACGGTTTCTGTCGCCGATACCGAATGTAGTCGGTCCAAGAGACTCAGAATTGGCACATGTGGTCTGATGGATACCCTTGAATGGGTGCAAGAAGACATCAGCGCCCCTGGCGAGGGTGAGGTTCAAGTCGACATCAAGTACATTGGGCTCAACTTCAAGGTATGTTTGGTATCGATTTCTAACAATGAGTAAAATGCTGACTGGGTCTGAGGATATCATGAATGCCATGGGTTTTGTGGGCCAGAAAGACGACATTGGCTATGAAGCGACTGGTATAATCAAGAGCGTTGGGCCCGGCTTGCACCACCAGGATTTCAAACTGGGAGATCCTGTCTGCGTTCTAGGTTCGTCATTTCTACGAACATCTGTTGTTGCTAAAAGCACCAGATGCTATAAACTTCCGATCGGGATCTCTCTTGAAGATGCAGCGACTATCCCGTGCGTCTACGCTACGGTGGTATATTCATTGCTTACCCTTGGTTGCTTGGAAGAAGGACAGAGTGTGTTGATCCATTCAGCCTGCGGGGGAGTGGGACTGGCGGCGATCCAAATTTGTCATATGGTTGGCGCGGAGGTAAGTGAATGAACGGTACTCGAGTGTGTTATGGTATTCGTTTGCTGATAAATCAGGTATTTGCAACCGTCGGAAGTGAGCTCAAGGCAAGTTTTCTCGTCGAGAAACACAATATCCCCCGACAGAATATCTTCAACTCCAGAGACGCTGGCTTCAAAGAAGGCATTCTTCAGAGAACAGGCGGCAAAGGAGTGGATCTCGTCTTGAACTCTCTTTCCGGAGAGCTTCTCCATGCTTCATGGGAAGTCGTCGCGGAATTTGGGAAAATGATAGACATTGGGAAGCGAGACATGATGGGTCATGGGATGCTTCGCATGAGCACTTTTCTTGCCAATCGTTCATTCTTTGGCGTCGACCTCGATAGACTGGGTATCAACCAGCCCCTGGAGTTCATAAGGTGCGCTCAATGCCCAAATATCGTGATTGGTATAAATGAAACCACTTTACTAATATACTGTTCTGCTTTAGAATCTTGAAGCAGGTCATGTCATACATTGAAGAAAAGAAAGTTCAGGCGATTCATCCCAGGACAATATTTGATGCCGCTGATGCGCAAGCTGCATTCAAACATATGCAAACTGGCCAACATATGGGAAAGATCATTATCAAAATTCCTGACGATATCTCTCAACTTTCCGTCTCTGGATATGAATCCTCTCTATCACTTTCGCCGGATGTTTCGTACCTCATTGTCGGCGGGCTTGGAGGTCTGGGCCGGGCTATATCTAGATGGATGATTGAACAGGGCGCAAAAAGCCTAGTGTTTCTTTCACGGTCAGTGGAACTGAGTCCAATACGCAAAAGCTTCATTGAAGAGCTCCAAATCATGGGATGTGCCATACATACTGTGGCTGGGAGTGTTGCGATTGTCGAGGATGTGCAGAAAGCCATCGATGTCTGCCCAAAGCCGCTTGCTGGCATCATCCAATTGGCCATGTCTCTGAGAGTAAGAATAATAAGACGAAAAATAGCAATACCCGAGGCTGATAATAGGCTCTAGGACCACACATTCGCAACTATGACCCACGAAGCATGGCATGATTCTCTCGCCCCCAAAGTCACCGGAACATGGAATCTCTATCAAGCTACTCGGGAGAAGAACCTGGATTTCTGTGTGACATTTGGCTCAATTATCTCTGCGACTGGTAACGTTGGACAGAGTAATTATGCCGCGGCAAATTGCTTCCTTGAGTCATTTACATCGTACGCACGAGCAACCGGCTACCCAGCGGCAGTGATTCAGCTCGGAGCGATGGGAGACATTGGGTTTGTGAGTGAAAGCCCAGAGCTGCAGAAAAGACTACGTGATCTTCTTCTCCAACCGTTGAGGGAAAGGGACCTTATTCAAAGCTTGGATGTTGCAATCAGACAGGCGCGACTTGTTGGGACGGTCGCAGAGCAGCAGAACATGGGCTCACTTACCATTGGATTACAGGCCATTCTTGACAGAGTTCAAGTAACTGCACATCAGAGCGACCGTCGATTTGCCCTTTATGGTCGTTCTGGGATGGGATCCGATCGGGAAGAGGCTTCTGATCAAGGCCGGATCAATCAATTTCTGTCTGAGGTGGAGCGAGACCCTTCAACCTTAGATCGCCAATCATCGTTGGACCTGCTCATTGAAGAGGTTGCTCGCTTAATACGCACAGAAGAGGATGAAGACGAATCTCTTCAAGCAGCTGCGGAAATTACCATTGACTCTCTGATGACAATCGAGATTCGAAATTGGTTACGGAAAAAGATTGGTGTTGATGTCCCCTCGTTGCAAATTACCAAGTCCAGGAATGTGGGAGGGCTTGCGTTGCTCGTTATCAAAGTTCTGAAGGAGAAGTATAGTGAGGATGGTACAACCGAGAAGTAGTAAATCAGTCAGGCTTTTGTTCTTCTTGTCGTTGGCAGCTGGGTGATTTGAATTTGAATTGATTCATCCTGCAAAAGCTTAGGTCCAGGCCGTGTACAGGACTCCTCTTTCCACCGAAACATAAGGCATCAACAAACATTTGGCATAAATTGGCTAAATAGATTGTAAAAACCGTGATTAGTACTATATGAACGTTCTCGCCCTTCATCACCCCGGCGAAAGGCTAGCGCCAAGCTTGGAATGTAGAGAGAGATTAATCAATTCCATGAACTGCCTGAATGAAGCCGAAGTAAGGAGAGAACTAAACTTCAAGAGTTGAGATAACTTCATACTGAACCTCCTCGATGCTGCTTAGTAAGCTGTAATTCCTGACTTCGAGGGTTTCATCTGGCTTCACCCTATATCCTGGAAGATATAGATATATAATTAATAGTAGCGTAATGAAGAGGCCGTCTATGCCTCCTGATCCATTTCCAGGGGTCCAATAACCGAAATGCTATGCGGGAAGTATTTTCATTATCCGACCTCACCCCCACACCTCAACGTGGGGTGACTCCATTCGTGAGACATCCACACTTCAACTTGCCACCGCACTTAAACTGGTGCACCAGCATCCCAGATTCAAGTTTATTTCCACCTTGGTAAGAAGACTATTATGTACCAGGACTTGACACGGCCTTCCTCCCGATGAACAGCTTGGCCTGAATTGGCCAGTATGCAACCAGGAGGAAACACCGAAACAACCCCGCATGAAAACGTGGGGGAAAGGCGATCAGGGATCAGAATGGAATGTGGATGAGGGGAGAACAGCGACTCGTCCGGCTCTCCACTCCCTCCCCACGCGCCCAGCGCGAATGACTGTTTGGATGACCTTCAGGCGGAACATGAACGGCTAATCAGATCGGCGCTGGTGGGGGACGTGGGGGTTGAACAATCCAACTGAGGTTATTTAGCTAACCAGACGACCCCATGTTTCTGTTTCTGTTTCTCTTTCTGGTCCAGTTCCCCAACCTCATCATTCCCAGTAAGGCGCATTCGCATCGACCTCCTGTCGTGTACAATGGAAATATCCCGAATTGCTGACTTGAAGTTGACTGCAGATCCCATTCATCATGACGGCCAACGGTACTATCAAGCGGAATCCCCTCCCCCACGGTTTCTACGTGCCTACCGTAGCATTCTTCGAAGCCGACGAAGAGGTCGACCTGGCGACAGTCGAGAAGCACGCCGTCTATCTGGCCCGCAGCGGTGTCACCGGTCTCGTGACCCAGGGCAGCAATGGTGAAGCCGTCCACCTGGATCGCGCCGAGCGCAACGCCATCACTGCCGCGACCCGCCGCGCCGTCGATGCCGCTGGCTACACCTCCATGCCAGTGATCGCGGGCTGTGGAGCTGCCTCCACACGCGAGACTATCCAGCTGTGCAAGGATTCAGGAGCAGCGGGTGCCGACGCGGTCCTGGTGCTACCGCCCAGTTACTACAAGGCACTGGTGACCACCGAGTCGATGGACGCCCACTTCCGGGCTGTGGCCGATGCCTCCCCCATCCCCGTCCTCATCTATAACTTCCCCGGTGCCTCGTCCGGATTGGATCTCTCCTCAGACGATATCCTGACCTTGGCCAAGCACCCCAACATTATCGGTTGCAAACTCACCTGCGGTAACACGGGCAAGTTGGCGCGGATCGCCGCGGGCGCAAAGTCCGATTTCTTGACATTTGGTGGTTCCGCCGACTTTACGTTGCAGACTCTTGTTGCTGGTGGTGCGGGTATCATTGGTGGTACTGCCAATCTTATTCCACGATCGTGCATGCGAGTGATGGAGCTGTATCGCGCTGGCAAGGTTGAGGAAGCACAGAAGCTGCAGGCGATTGTTGCCCGGGCGGACTGGGCTGCTATCCACGGTGGCTTTGTTGCGGTCAAGAGTGGACTGCAGTCATATCACGGATACGGTGGTCTACCTCGACGTCCCTGTGTGGAGCCCTCTGCCACTGCGGCAGCGGCCATTCAGGAGGAATTCCGTGAGGGCATCGAGCTCGAGCGGAGTCTGGAGAAGTCAGTGTAGACATCACGAGAGATAATAGTACTAGCCTATAGTGATTAGCAGTCGCTAGAATGAATCATGATACCTTGACCTGACCTTTACCTGATCTTAACCTTGACCCCGCAATTTCTAGAGGTACTGTAGCTTGAAAACAAGCCACTAGGGGGGGCACGGGGCTCTTGATATATAGTACTAGTATAGTACTAGTATGGAGGATGCGAATGCGAAGTTGAGAGAAGCGAGATGTCACTGTGGTATTCAAGTTCTTCTACTACTTCCCCTCTACAATTCCCCTCTACTACGAGTATCTCCCACCTCCCACCTCATCTCCACTTCCCCTCAACCACCACACCTCCTCCTACTCCTCCACTCCGCTCCTTCTAATATGCCTAAGGCCAGCCGATGTCGCATGTGGAGGTGGATGTGGCAGGTCGCACCTGACGATTAGGTCTGATTAGTCGGATGTAACCTGACAAACACTGCCAGATTGCCAGTGCCACTCTGAAACATCCAGGGATTTGTTTATCGAGAGAGATCCCACTCAGCCTGCATGCCGATCACCGATCGGCATGTTCACTGCCCCCATAAATATTCCCTGTCGAGAACCTCCTGCTGGCCTCTCCTGTCTGTCTTCGCCCTCATCACTCTCGTCGCCCTCATCGCCATGAAGTTCTCCCTGTTCGGCGTGCTCGGTCTTCTCACCGCGGCCACTGCCGTCAAGGTGAATCCACTTCCCGCTCCCCGCAACATCACTTGGGGATCCAGTGGACCCATTGCCGTGAAACAACTTTCTTTGCACAGCTCGAGCAATGTTGTCTCCCACGATGACCTCAACAGTGCCTGGGAGCGCGCCTGGTCTGCCATCACCACCCTCCATTGGGTCCCGGCCGCGACAGAGGCACCCATTCCTCACTTCGACCCCTTTCCGACCCCGTCCGCGAATGCTAAACGCGATGCCTCCGCCGCAATTCACTCGGTACACCTCTCGGTCGCCAACGGCGATGCCGATCTGCAGCATGGCGTCGACGAGTCATACACATTGGAAGTGACAAAGACATCTGGTCGTGTTGATATCAAGGCCAAGACTGTCTGGGGCGCGATGCACGCGTTCACGACCTTGCAACAGTTGATCATCTCCGACGGCCACGGCGGTTTGATCCTGGAGCAGCCGGTCAAGATCACGGATGCGCCACTCTATCCGTACCGTGGCATCATGCTAGACAGTGGTCGCAACTTCATCTCCCTCCCCAAGATCTTGGAGCAGATCGATGGCATGGCCCTGTCCAAGCTCAACGTGCTGCACTGGCACATCGATGACGCCCAGTCATGGCCAATTCAAATGCATACGTATCCCGAGATGGTGAAGGATGCCTACTCCCCTCGCGAAGTCTACACCAAAGCCGATATCCGACGCGTTATCGCCTACGCCCGCGCCCGTGCGGTCCGTGTCATTCCCGAAGTCGATATGCCCGGCCACTCCTCGTCTGGCTGGCAGCAGGTTGACCCTGAGATCGTAGCCTGCGGTAACTCATGGTGGTCAAACGACAACTGGCCACTTCACACGGCCGTTGAGCCGAACCCGGGTCAACTGGATATCATTTACAACAAGACCTACGATGTTGTGCGCAACGTGTACAACGAGCTGTCCGGAATCTTTACCGACAACTGGTTCCACGTTGGCGCGGACGAGCTTCAGCCCGGCTGTTACAACTTTAGTACACACGTCACAGAGTGGTTTGCGGAAGACCCGTCGCGTACATACAATGACCTGGCGCAGGTCTGGGTTGACAAGGCCATCCCAATCTTCCGCGACGCGGGCAAACACCGCCGCATCATGATGTGGGAAGACATCTTCCTTTCGGCGGAAGCCGCCCACGACGTCCCCAAGGACATTGTCCTCCAGAGCTGGAACAACGGTCTCGGCAACATCGACAACCTCACAGCCCACGGCTACGACGTCGTCGTCTCCTCGTCCGATTTCCTCTACCTGGATTGCGGCAAGGGCGGCTTCGTCACGAACGACCCCCGCTACGACGTGATGTCGAACCCAGACGCCAACACCCCGAACTTCAACTACCAAGGACCCGGCGGCTCCTGGTGTGCACCTTACAAGACCTGGCAACGTATCTACGACTACGATTTCACGACCAACCTCACCGACGCCCAAGCGAAGCACGTCCTCGGCGCCGAAGCCCCCCTCTGGTCCGAACAGGTCGACGACGTAACCATCTCGAGCTCTTTCTGGCCGCGCGCCTCGGCACTCGGTGAGCTTGTTTGGTCTGGAAACCGCAATGCGGCGGGTCAGAAGCGCACAACTGAGCTCACGCAGCGTCTGCTGAATTTCCGGGAGTATCTCGTTGCGAACGGCGTTATGGCTACTGCGCTTGTGCCGAAGTATTGTCTCCAGCACCCGCATGCTTGTGACTTTTACTATAACCAGACTGCTATCGTTTGAGAGTAAATTGAAGGGTCTGGATTTGGGCTGTCTTTCTTTTCTTCTTATCTTCACTTGCCTCGTCTCTTATTTGATGGATTGAGCTTGTGTTGTTGTTTTTTTTGCATACTTTTAGCTTTTCTCCGATACCCAATAACATTGGTACTTTCTCTCATTCCTTTCCACGCTCGTCGTGCTTGGATGCTAGGCATTCTATTATTATCAGAGCTCTTGGAACTTCATGCATAGGACATTCTTTAGGCATAGAGGTATATCTGCCTCGGCAGCCAGCTTCGGCAACTCAATCCATGGATGTAGTGAAGAGCCTTCGAGGTTGGAAGCTTATCTACATCCATAGATCCTGGACGGACGATTCGCAACGAAGTGATTCTTTGCGATTTAAACATACCATGCTCTCAGAATATCTTAGACAATACCCAGAGCTTTAGATGGCAACCTGAGACCGTCTTTGTGAGCTTGAACTTCATTTGGAATGATGCATGACTGGTAAAACTTGAATCGCATATACTTGCAACGACGTATGAAGTAAAGATCTCTCAGGCTCGGTATTCAACCTAATCCTTATTCCTGTAGGCACCTAACCAACCTTGGAAGGATCCCAGGACTTGGAACCAAGTAAGTCTCACCATCTACTCGGACTACCTGCGCACGCTAATGTAGTGCAACATCCCCAGACACGAGAGGGGGTAAAAAGACACCATCCACAAACGGACGTATTCATCCCTTTTCACTATGTTCCTGTTCTCACCACCGAAGAACTCCAATAAGATCCATCGCCGAGCGAGGTTATGCAGGTGAGATAGAAGGCACGCCCGCATGTGGCGCGGCGTGGCGTGCCCCTCTGATCTTTCTTCCGGGGCTGCCTGTCGGTGACGCCGGCGGTTAAGTTTTGTGTTTGGTTTTCTTGGACTATACCATTCCTGTTACGGGTATGGGGTTGCTTGCCAAGTGCTCACATCAGAAACTGATTGAATACAGCGGGGAGGTGAGGTGAAGTTCTCCAAGGATTGCATTATCCGGGGAATGCCTGCTAAATATCATGACAGAAGTACCGGGGTACTGGTAAGATGGCCGGGTTAGGTCAGATTCGACGAAATCGGGGTTCTGTGAAACTTTCCAATTCGTCCGTGGAGTGTGGGATTCGGAATAAGGCTGGGATATCGCGGGTTTAGATAAGATTTCGCTTGGAGATCCTTGTTATGGACTGACTTGGTGGCTTGGAATTTCAAGGTTGGTACGTACTTTTTGGTTTCTACGGACCCTCCAGGTACCCATGTACATAAACAAATACTATCTTCAAGGCACGATATATACTGTCGGTTGATTTGTTCACTGCACATGGCTATATGCCTTCTTTTATCTCTAGTTAAATCATAAGACCCATTTATCACTCCGCTCGACTCGACTAGACTCCGTGCGACCGGTTCGGTTCCGGGTTCTTTTGCCCGTTGCACGACGATGCAGGGAGGCTCGATTCGTCGGTTGTTTGGGATCGCATCTGCGCGTGTACCCGGGCACGAGGCCATTAGTGTAACTTGTCTGTTTGTGATGATTGACTGTATCTGTTTGAGGATGGAAGTCGTGTCGAGGGAAGGGAAGGGGTAGGGGTGTTGGTGTTGGTGCCTTATTTGATGAGATGCTTCTGGTCATCTTGTATGACCATCTGTTTCATTTTGATGACAAGCTCGCTTCCAGGTTGTTGATGTCTTGGTTCCTGTAAGAAGGGCAGGGTGGTAAGCAGTTTCATCTCTCTAGAAGGGAAATGTCACACCTCAAATCATTATAAACCAAGTATATCCAGTTGTAATCCGTCAGCAGTTACCTTGGAAAGATCTGGTAGAGTATGCCATGTTCTCTTGATCTTGTTACACTCCATTGGACCCAGAACTAAGGTCAAAGCGATTGTCTGATCCCCCAGTCTCTGACTAGATGCGCAGGTTAGATTTGGTGGGTATCAAAATCACATAAGGACGTGCTCTTATAATGCCAGTGACATCCTTCCCAGTATCTTGTCAACCAAAACTAATCCTAAGACATATGATGTCAATTCAATCGGACTTTGCTGCTGTATACCTAGTATGCTTATTGGGAGGTTGCACAATACTATATCCTAGTCATATTGAAGACTTCAAATGGCACGACAGCATCGAAAACTATACATCAGCAAATAAAAGCTTTCAAAATACGAGCTGGTATGGGACGCTTTGAACATTCTTCATTACTCTTTTGCACCTGGACTGGAGTTGAACTGTATTCGAAGATATGTCCCAAACTGGATCCATATACTGCACATCCGAAGGGACATTCATTCATGGCGTGAAGTATGCTGCTAGTACAAGGAGCACCTTAGTTGATACAATGCTTGCAATGGCAGTATACAGGAGATAATATTGCCGTCACGGGGTATATCGCGGACTTGAAGACGCTAAACATGACCCCGTGTTGTACTGTGTTTAGATTTGATAGTAACTCGATCCTGCTCTGACAACAAGGGAAACAAAGCCACAGACATTCACGAGGAACGAGGAACTCGTTTCAAAGCCACAGTGGCTGATCTTGATACGACGACCTTACAAATGAACTTGGCGATGAGCGATCAGACCCTGCATGAATTCGATCCTGTGTAACCTGCAGAATTGACACTTGATCGTCAAGCTAGAGAAGTCAAAGCAGGCCAAAAAAGCAAGGACACACCGATCCAATACCAAGAAAGACTTCGCAATCACATACACTGACGGTGTACGACGTATTGAAATTTTGTGGGTGCCGTCCGATCCTATCACATCTACCCCACCGAGAAGAAAATTTTTCATGACTTGTAAAGGATATTTCCGCGATGTGTTCCATTGCGTCGGGTTCACTTGGTCGAATCCCAAATCCAGAGCCCGGGGATTCCGAGATCGCTTTCCCCCAAACAGAAAAGCTCCACCGAGAAAGGGAAAAAGAAAGAAAAAAACCAGGGCAAACAAGAAAGGAAAATCATGATGCAGTGTGACCGCAAAGTCCATGAATACCCTAAACATGAAATCCTAGAATACGTCAACCTCTCCACACTGTCTCGGGTGTCCCCTTTTTGGTGAGAGTGAAAAAATGCAAGGAGAAAAAAAGCTCTCGTAGTGGATCCGCACCGCCTCAGAAAGTGGACACGATCGAGAAGCCAAGGACACCGCCGGATCTCGGGGTCAGCGAGGTAAATTTCTCATAGGGGCGATCGGCGTAGGTCTAAAGAATTCCTTCCCGGGGTGGACAAACAAGGCAGTCGATTCACCCCTATGGAACAGATCCCCGTACTGCGTACTCGGTAAAGTGGAGGACGTTACTGAAAAATGAGGCACTTGTGGCTGATCATCGACACGAAGATTTCCAGAACAGCGATTAGTTTTATGGAGACAGGCGCCCACTGGGGCAGGTCCCTAAAGGGAAGTACTACTAGTACTAGTAGGTTAGTACTCGTATACTCATCTCGTAGGAGAAGAATATGCCGGATATATCAGGTTGCCAAGGAATTTGTTTACCAGGTTACGCACCCCGAACGGAGGAAACAAAAATTATACTTTAATAGTGGAGGAAGCTCCCCACATGCCACACGGGATGTCAGAATTTAATTCTTCGGATTGCAGCATGGCGAGGGACTATCGCATCCGATGCATTTTAGGGCGTATCCACTGGTAGGATACAGAGCTTGCGGAGAATATCTCCGCAGGCCAAACTTCCGAGTCAACTTGAAGTTAAACAATAGTGTGCTCGATGGGGTAGATCTATGTCTATTTAATTTATTTTCCCACTATCTAGTCTCACCTCCCTTTTTCAGTTTCGATCGAAAATTGACATATTCCTCCGAAAAGCTCGTGTAGGTAGTTTATTTCCGAAATTTGCCGAAGCACGCGCCTGTCCACTCGGTACGGTGAAGCAATACCGAGAGGTGACAGATCGAAATGACTAGTAGTCGACCCGTCACAGGAGCGCCGATCTTCTTCGAAGTGGGCAGTTCAAGGTATTGAGATTACTGGCAGAGGACGCAGCGTCCGTAGATTTATCAGCACTATAAAGAAGAAAAGGCGCAAGATTACCTTACATGTACAGACAGGGAGGCGATGCGAGGTGAAGTTTAAGTGACGTGAGGGGAGGAAGGAGGGGAAGGAAGGCCTGGAGGGCGAGAGGTGCCTGGATGAGGTAAAATTGCATGCGCGCTTATGCAAATCTGGTTCCCGATCCCGCGTCTGGAGGCGATGAAGATCACAAATGTGATAGGTATATACCGCGGGAGATAAATTAATATAATCTAGATGCGGTGATAGGGCGAACACCACGACATACATATTAGAGGATCGAGCGAGCCACTAGTTTTGCGGTCGTGTGCAGATCTCCCCCTCTCTCTTTCTCGTACTTGGGCTATTGGAAGTGTGATCTGCCTGTGCATCTGTGGGAGTAAGAGTGACAGCAGCGACAGCGATAGCGTGCTTGATGTACATATGCACGTCTGATATGTGGGAGGTCCTATATGCGAGCTACTGTAACCTTGGAAGCTGTGGTTTCTTCCAGGACATATGCCGAGTCTCTTCTCCTCTCTCCACCTTGATTTGATGCAAGATTGACAACTGCTAGCTGCATGCATGCTTCGAGCTAAATGGGAAGGAGTCTCTATCACACAGGCAGGGAGAACAGGGTATTTTCTCTCGGGGACCATCGGTCTACTCGATTTGTTCTCAATTATGGCTATCATTGTGAACTAGTATTTAGGATCAATCCGCCCGAGACTGCCATGATTGTATCTTGCGAACCGAAAACTATTGCCTAGGATCGTGTGACGGCTGTGCGACGCCTCTGGAACTCCGGGCCAATCGCCAGAGATGTCGCTCACCCCGTCGGTTGCGGTTACACGTTACGAAAGGGCTCTTGGGTTGGGTTGAGTTCGGTTCGGCTGGGTTAGTCGGAGGCAACTGGGGTTGGGGCGTCATTACGAGCCACACAAACCTGCCTTGTTTCTGGAGTCTAGATACTGTTTAGTCAAAGATTATCGGCAAGGGCAAGATTGTTTGCTCTGGCGAACGGCACATCCATGTATGGAGTAGATACGCCACTCACCCGGGCGCTGTAGATCCTCGTCGATCGGGCATGATGTAATTCGCTATACAGTAGTTAAACCGTATACGTACGTCTACACAAGGAGCGGACGTACTCCGGAAACGAGGCGATCCTTTTTTCATCGTACCTCGCGCCAATCATAATGTTCAGGCCGAGTCATGTTTCTTGCTGGGGTCGGAGGGTGAATGAATCAATCTCGGCCCCTCCTCTTGTCTCTTTCTCTCACCCTCACCTTCACGCTAGAGCTTATCTTGCGTCAATAGTTCGGGGGTACTCTAGCAGGGCGGGAAGCCATTGGATATACTTTGTTCAGGTATGGTAATCTTCACCAGAGGATGAAGAGGAATAAGAAAATACGGCGTCCTGGGGGCCAAAAAAGAAAGAAAACATGCCCGGGTGAATGGGGACAAACACCGCGATAGGATAGACTTCTCCATGTCCAAACGCCCAGTAGCATGTATAAGTACATCATTCTTGATAGAGGATAAATTCGCCGGCTGATGCAGAAACCAGTGGCCTAGGACCCTCGCTATCCAAGCAAGCCCAGGCGCCAACGAACTCATTTTCAGGCTTCTCCAGTGCGCTGTCCGTCTCCTTTCCCCTGTACATACTACAGCAGCCATCACCCAACCTAACCGAACCACCGAACCCTCACCCCCACAACTCTTCCACATGGTGAAAGGATCGGACCGCCCTCCCTGCCCGTGCCCGGGCCCGTACCCGTGCTCCAAGGGCCAGACGCGAGGCGCTACATTACCACAACATGACGAATCACGACCCGTACAACGCTACGGAGTCGATGCAGGGGGGTTCCCGTACCATGTGACCCATATGGTAGGGAAGGGGGAAGGG
>JAVMSB010000402.1:0-24049 GCA_031761475.1 Penicillium pancosmium | reverse complement strand
CCCTGTATTCGCAACCCCTTATCAACTTGCTATCAAGAGTGTGTGAGGTGTCTAGGACTGGATCTGGGAGCTTCTTGCTATAAGCCATATTTCCTGTGGTTTCTACTCTGATCAGTGTTGCATTTGGCGCCTGGTGACTTTAATGAAGATGGTAATCTTGATATTATGACTGCCAATCTTCCCAACAATACAGTGAGCATCTTGCTCGGGACTGGATTAGGGACCTCGGGAGCTTCCAGGTGTAGGCCGCATTCCCTGTAGGAGGTGGACCGCAAGGTGTTGCGGTGGGTGACTTCAACCGAGATGGCTCTCTCGATATCGTGGCTATGATTTACTACGGCAATGAAGTGAGCGTCTTGCTCGGGAATCCTTGCGGCGCGTAGAGCTGCCCCGGGGATTGTGATATACGGTTCACAATATTTGATGTGTCGCTTGTCAGCCAGCCATATATTTTCTGGTTCGCAATTTATTCTCAAAAACTGGGGTTTGGATAGTCATATATTAAAGTGGGGATGGTTCCTGTTCGGAGTCGGAGCGAAGGGTCCAAGCCACTGTGGAGAGCAATTCTCCATATGCGAACTTGGCTGCATGGGTACTCAATTACAACTCCGACCTGACGACTTGGCGTTGGGGGCCAATTCAAAATCGGGCGCACCAGCAAATAATCTATCTATAGAGTGCGGGAACGCTTGTGTTTTCAAGCTGGAGAGGGAGGTAATTAATCATTCGTCTTTCGTGGAACTTCATAAATAGTGTTATACATAGTAGGGGGGTTTTTATTATATGTGTTCCCTCGCCATTCGGTGTGATCCCTCCCCATCATCGGTACTACTAGTAGTATCCGCAGTTGTGGTGACTTCGAATGTGCGATGAACACCGACCTCCATTCTCCCCATCGTCGCCTTCTCCGTAGTCAACCTTTCCTCGCTGCTTCTGGGACTGGAAGGCTCCGGCCACGAATTTCCTACGTCTCTTTGGCTCTGAATATCTGTCACCACCACAGCCAGCTTATCCGGTCTCAGTTCGTTCCTCCCATTTCCATCCAGAGAGCCTAATGGCAATGGCCGTTGTCCACTCGCTCCAACTCGACGTGAGCCCGATATTCTTGGGAAACCAGATGAATACTCTGGGTCGGAATGAGAGCCCATAATTTTCCGAAGCAGGGGCCGAAGGGTTGCAAGGCTTCCAGCTGTAATTCCCAGGCCGGCTTCGATATTTGACCAAATGGCGATTTGGTATGTAGAGTCTGTAGTGCGTTAGCAGCCACGCTTTCAGGCTTCTGAAATCGTTAGCGCAGTTTACTTACAAAGGAATTCGTAATCGCCAAAAGTCTTAACGAACGGAAATCGAATGATCACGGCGGATGAAGCACTGAAAACTGTTAGTTACGTTGGCCAGAAGATAACTGCGAAAGATGACGATAACACACATGCAAGCCATGCTGAGAATCCCGACGATGGCGTATTTTGCCTCGCGCTTCATATGTAGTTTCCTCACGAGGAATATTGGCAATATTCCAACAGTAAAGTCACACAGCGCAGCGAAAACGCTGTAGATATAAGTCATGGTAATGACAATGTTGATGCTAATGCAGTGTCCCTCAATAGAAGGGTCAAATGCCAAGCGAGTCCAGAAATAGCTGAGCGGCTTGCATTGTAATAGCATCAAAAACATGAAGACTAGGCCGGCAAGAACCGTGAGGATCATCACGATGTACAGCGTCCAAATATGATGCCTCTTGACCGTGATTCGCATTAGGAAAACGCACACTGAGATTTTGCAGAAAATCGAAGCAAAGCAGTAAGCAATTTCGCAGAGCCACCAATACTGTGTACTTCGTTAGAAAATCTCGCGCCTTAATAATGAGTCCGAGGAAGCTCTTACCCTCATAGCTATGACTCGATGCTCCGCGCTTTCGCTGTCATACAGTTGTCCAGTACCAAACAAAGTGCCTCCAATCATGGACGCACAGAACATGATATAGAATGCCTACTCCAATTAGCACGAGATCTGTAATCATCACTTTTCAAATATCGAGAAGAAGAGCCAAATTACCATCGCAAGCACCATGGACCCGTCATCCCACCCAAATCCCTTCACCACCCATCCGCGCACATAGCAGCGTAGCATAACAGTTATGCATGCTATCGGCAAAAAGACGGCTGCGACCGTCTTGACTGCCAGCACCCTTTGGTGCTCCTCATCAGTCATAATTGTGGTGACCGAAGCGACTAATTTCTGACAGAAAGACAATTGTGTGGGGAAAGACCGATTTTTAAGAATCACAAGTGCCGCGAGGCGGGCACGGAACCTGGGAGGCGATATTCAGCCGGTAATCGAGAGCCTTCGGCGCGTCAGGGGCGATCTTAGCGCACCTCTAGCGCATCACAGGAAAGCCACGGAAGCTCCAGGGCGAATGGCAAACGAAGATCGACGATATGAGACCGGGGCAAACAGCCCGCATGAGTTCCGCCTGTTTGGTTATGATTTCGACACAAAGTTCGCATGCGGGGGTTTCTGGCCTGCTGGGACAGTGTCACCACTCTGCTCAGATACAAATCTGCAAGCAATGAATCCTTCGAGCACAGAAACAGGGATTCTGAGCCAAAGGAAATATGAAGAGCGAACCTTGACTCCGCCCTTAAGCCGAATACGGTGAGAGATGTGGGTATCAAATCCACAACAACGCGGGTCGGTCATCCGAAATTGGTAGCGATTCCGTTGACTGGTAAACAGATTGTGAACTATTGCTGGGTAGCTTTGGCCATTGCAGAAATGTATCCGCCGTCTAGAACCTTGACAATGGCTTTGTGTGTTTGGCCAGCGAGAGGGGCAATGGGGCAGCTCTTTGACAAGTGGTATTGACAGTTGACAGCACGGTGACAGCACCCCTACCGAGCCTCTGGAACTTGGAAACCGTTATCACTAGTCAGAATGGGGCACCGAGGTTTCTCTGGCTTGTGATCCGATCGATCGGTAATCGTGATGATCCAAGCCGCTTCTCCGAAAAGTGGAAACGGACAGCCGAACAGCGTGTTTTGACCGGAGATTTCCAAGGTTATTTGAGACGCGAAGCACACCTGGGCAGCAACCCAAAATATTTTTAAGACGAAGACATCTAAGCCCCCTTGATTCCGATTTGCAAACAAGCCCGGTATTTCAGGCATCAATGGTTGCGAAACACGGGAGTGTTTGATTTCTGAAAATCAAGACCTTCGTGGTCTGTGCACGAACAATTGCTCATTTTTTAGAAATTTAGTGGGATGAATGTCTGTCGAAAAGGGGCTATGAGTGTTGAAACACCTCATAAAACTAAGTGGCAAAAGCCCTTGATTTAAATTTTAACTATCTTTCTCTTTCAGCAAGATGCTCAACTGCTCCGCGAATTTTCTTGATAATCCCCAGTGGCCAATTCGATGCAGAAGGTCCACCAATCCACACAATGTGCTCGATTCTGACGTTTTCGGCTTAGTCGTTCGATAGCCGTTGGCTTCGAAAAGTAAAGCCTCGCTATTGAGTTTCAAGAAAGACAACTCTGGGAAATTTATGTCGGGACTAGGAAATATTTCCGGGAAGCTAGTGTCTTGATCTCCTCCGAATTCAGTATACGCGTACCAAACGGTCGCTGCCCGATAAAGTGCTCTGGGCACATGAATTGCTGGCTCCACCCCTAGTGGCATGTTTTGCAATTTTCGAAGAATTAATGCTCCATGTAGAGCACAACGACGAGCTTCTCGAGAAGAAGACCATGAGTGCACATAATCGCGATGGAGAAGTGATTCCTCATATCCTTCTCTCCCAATTGCTAACTCCAACCGAGAGATATCCACCAAAAGCGATATAAACACCGAGTGCCATAACACTTCCAGGCAGAATGGGTCAAAACTGCCTTCGGGCTTAGAGCGAAAATGTCCGTCGAGGAAGTGGATTAGTTGAGGCTCAAACTGCTCGACAAGCTCTTGATTAGAAGCAGTGCTCATAAATTTCTGCTCCATTAATCGAGCATTGATGCCTTCCAACTCCGTATAGCTATGAAAGCCATCAGTGGAGTCAAAGTCAAGTTGGGTATTTCCGCTTGAGACTTGAGGAGAAGCTCTGCTGATCATAATATCCCTCCATTGGGTTGCATTTGGGGCTACCCAGAGCTCGTGGCGTGCAGTCAAAGGAAGTAGCGATTTATCGTGTCGCATAAGAGGGTGCGTTAAAACAAGTTCGGATATCTCGGTGTCAAGAATATGAAGACCCGCTGCGACCCTATCCAATAATAATTGAATTAGTACTTTCCGGCCAAAATTGGAGAAACTGAGTATCTCACCTGCCCCGTTCTTCAGCTTGAACCCATGTCCTCCATGCTTCCTCTGGGGTCCGCGTATCCAGGAATGTGCTCAAGTGGTCGGTTGGTCTCTTGGCCTCGAACATTTTATACAGGCGTGCCCACTTATTTAACGTGAGCTTAGGCTTCAGATAATCCATTTGATTACTCACCGTTGTTACTGTGCCATGGAAGGTCTGAAGGGTAAGTAGATCTCTTGGTTTCTATTTTAATCAGTATAGGACCTCTTTAAATAAACAAATGAAGACTCACCCCTGATAGCATCGCAAAAGTTTGTCCAATGAGAGACGCCTGGGTCATTGCGAGAGCCTCCGCTTTACCGCTAAGGAGATACTTCTCCCACTGAATAGGGTCAATATTTCCGCACGCTTTATCGCTCAAAACCCCTCATCAAGCGTAAGCGATTTCTGACTTACTGATGACAGGATGGCTTTATTAAGTCTTTCGAATATTATTGACCCCTGAGTCACTGCATAATTTGAACCAACGAAAAGGCTGCCAATGGAGCATATTGACAAAAGAAGGAGAGAGCTTTTAGCTGACGGTCGAAATGTAGGAGCATGCACAATTGGAAATACCGGGTTAAAACGCGTGAAGAATAACTGGATGCAAAGATTCTGTGATAAGGTCAGATCATCACGTTTTCGCTTCGGTTTCCAAAAGAGAAGGTGTGGAGGCTCAATAACTTACTAAAAATTCGGTTGATGGCAATGGCTCGGTTGGAACCCGCTGCTGAAGCCGTTGAGATAGATTTTGCCGGTATTTTTCGTCCAGCTCCACATGATCTGTGGCAGTTTCTGGAGTCACATATCCATTGCTATGTGTTCCAACATAATTGAACCAATATTGGCGCACTTGGTCTTCCTTATGCCCATGAGAAGTCTCCATCGGTATCTGAAGTGTCATATCGGCATTGCTCTCGTTTGCGGTGTGGGCGGGAGAGAAAAGTCCTAGGGTACTTTCCATCACGGACGAATTCAAAGCATTGAGATCAAAATGCTCATCGGCTAGCCATACAGGGGCCTGTAAAAAATGATCAAAGTCTAGACTACTGTCCTCAGTATGGACAAAAAGCCCATTGGGTATCAGTAAACCGGTCTGCGAGTCAGAGACCGAGTCGTGATGACTTGGCGGCAACAGATTGGTTGACGTTGTACCATGAGCATGAAATTGAGAGAATTGATCAATATGAGGCTCCAAAGAAGCTGAGGGTACACTGCTATGGTCGGTGACTGTTGGTGTATCTAGAGAGGGCATTGCCGGTCCGAATGTCTCCTCTTCTTGGTTTGGTGCATCATGAGCTCTCATGTGTCGTAGAAGGGAGTCACTTAAAGAGTATAAGTATGAAAAGATGCTTTTTTTCTCCGTGGATTAGAACCTTACTGGCGAGAGAAAGACTTCCCACAGGAAGAGCAATTGAATGGCTTTTCTTTAGTGTGCGAGCGGATGTGCCGCGAAAGATGCTCTTCTTTCGAAAATGACAAGAAACACCAAGGGCAGACCCGCTGCCGTTTAGTTCGAGCTCGGGTCTTTGGCATTGCTAATTTAGATCAAAATTATCCTTAAGGCGACGATATTAGTGTCGCGGGAGGTGAAGAAGTCAAATTCTCGAGTCGGCGGGACCTCAAGGAGACCCCGCATTTTCTACCCCAGGTCCCACATCCGCTAGATCTGAACACGAGGAACGATAAAAGACCCAGAAATTCGGTAACTCCGGGGTATTCTGATCTAGTATTGGAGAACAGTTCAGATGAGCTAGTGATGGGTTTGCTTCACTAATAGGAGAGAGACTAAAAAGGGGCGGAATTGATGGATTGAACATTTTGTACTATGATGGTTGTTACAGGATAGCATCAGAAGACCGGGCCTGGAGCTTGCTAGAGTGGCAACTCGCCACTCCAATATTATCACAGTTACCCAGAACAATTATTCGCCTTCTGAGTTCATAAACGAATTTTGACTCAATTTGCGAAGTTTCTTGCCGAAGAAATAGATAGGGATGCCCAATAGCATCGGTCCAATCGTTAAGGCAAATTCAACCATCGTGGGGGTAATATATCCCTTCTTTTCCGCCAATGTAGATACCCAATAGCTCATTACAAACCCACAGGTATTCTTAATCACGGTGGCAACTACCATAATTTCACCTGATATAGGTTTGTAGCAGTCGACAGCATAAGCGATGACAATAGTCGGCACCGCTGTAACACAAAGGCCACTAAATCCGAAGCCGACCACCAAGATTATGGGCCATTGCCACAAATTCTGATATCCGAGACCACCAATGACAATGCCAATAACAGTCGTGATAAAGTAAGGTATCAGGGCCGGTAGTCGCATTTCAGCCTCGCGAATGCCGTTGTTGCGCCTGGTGGCTTTCATAGCTACCCAGTCGGAGAAAGGTCCTGCAGTAGCAAGCCCAACAAGACCTCCTATGGCGAACGCGAAATTGGTGTAACCAACTCCTGCCGGGGTGAAGTTATATGGCGGGGCACTAAAAAATGCGGACTCCGTCAGGTTCCAGAATAGAAGAAGATTGGCAGGCCCTGCCACGTTCAGGCCCGCCCAAAATATTATCGGAAAAAAGAAGAATTTGAAAGGTGAGAAAATATCGCGGACGATAAACTGCTTCCAATCTTTTTCGAGCCCTTGCCACAGCCTGAACTGAGATTTAGAAGGTCGACCAGCGCCCACCGTCATCGAGGGAGGCTCGAGGTTCTCTAAATGCCCCGTCCTATCCTTATCCAATGTAATTGAAGGCCGGGTATTATCAAGCTCCAAATTTCTGGTTTCGTCCATATTTTGGTGGTGGAATTTGGTTTCTGGGAAAAAGATGAGCAGCGTCAGAAAATTGAAGCAAGACATAGCCAATGAAAGCCAGAAAAAGCTGCGCCAGCCGAATCTAGATTAATCACGATTTAATGTCAGTACTATCGTATGATATATCAATTTCATTGAACAAGTCACATACTTTTCTGCAATATTTCCGGCAATTACGGGTCCGATAAACAACCCCATAAAATACCCAGTGCTAGACGGAATATTAATTCCTGGCTTAAACAATCTGGGGATAACATTGTAGGGTATCCAACTCACAAATATACACCAGTCCACAGCCCTCGTTCATGTAAAAAAAGCATATCGGCAATGACCTGGACCAATATAGTTTCACTTGTTGCAGTAGCGACACCATTGACCACACGAGCACCAAGTAAGCTTGAATGGGACGTTGCAAGGGCCTGCCAGATACACGACCCTATTCCCAGGGCACAGAATATCAAACTTGTCAGACGTCGTCCAAATATGTTCGAGAAAGGAACAATGATAAAATTCGAGTAGCCGAGTGCCAGCACACAGGCGCCCGACAGAAGACTTAGTTGTGTGTCATTAAGATTAAACTCGGCCGCAAATAATGGAAACATTGGACCCATTGAAAGAGCTGATTCAACAGCAACAAACAAGAATAAGAATTGGGTCGTGATAACCATATCTGTATATGTCTTTCATATCAGTCTTCTTGGGTTGTCCAACGCATCCTTGGGTAACTCACACTTCCATGTTTTTGACCAATTTAATGGGTCACTTGGGTCATTTGAAGGCTGTGGGATTAAACTATATTGTTTCAGCGAGTCCTATCGAAGAGTGCCAAGTCACTACTCACGCAATGTTAGATCTCCTGTGACGGACTTCTTCCCAGTCACACATAATTTCCGTGCCTGGGATGGTATCGTCGTCCGTCGATTCCTTGTTTTGTGCCATCTTGTATCTCAAAGGAGGAAGCTGATCTTTTTGAGTTGTAAGGCGAGTCGATGTCGGACAAGTGGGTCGCTGTCTTTGAATGCTGTCTTCTAATGGTTCTTACTGTCGGGTCATATCTCATATGCTTAGTATAGTACAAGCAGATAGATCAAAAGTTTTCTGACAAACTAGCTAGCAAGAGCTAAGAGCATTTTAAAGCCCTTTGAATCGGTCCCACGGGGTGATAAAATGCGGGGAAAGCATGCTTCTCTGGCCGACTGGTATTCCCACATCTATTACGGTCCCGCCGCCTGCGAACCTAAATTTTGTTGATCATTTTTACCTACGAATTCTATTTTCCCAAGCGACAAATCGAAAAATTCATGGGCCAAGCTTCATTTGTTAACATTTGTTATTCGCTAAAGGCTACTTAGTATGAATAAAGGGTACAGCTGCCGCCAGGAATCAAGTGAGCGACGGGCTTGGCTCTCATGAAACTTGAATTAGATTCTTTTATTACGGCGGAGCTCCTGGTATATTTCGGTTCGGCCTAGGCCTAGCCATGCGGGCCATTTTTGTTATTCCCCTATGAATGTTTTTTGTTGTGCACTGGCAGCATATCCCTTGCAAAAGTCTTTGCTGCCTACACCATGAATGCGTCTAGAGGCTTATTTGATCTTTCAACTGTGCCGATACATGTTGAAACGAAATCCTGCTGCAGAATCCTCGCATCTATGATCTTTGCGCAACCATCTCAGACAACCAGGTGTTATGTATGATAAACACCCTTGCTTGGTTCCTACCCGATCCGGCGCTGAAAAAAAGCAATGCAACGCAAGGCCACTCCGAATTCCGAGGCGCCCGACGATCGCAGATCACAGATTCCAGTGGACTTCCCACAATAGATCCCCTTCGACCAGACCGACATCTCAGTGCAAACTCAACTTAGCAAAATAGAGCCCTTCTTCCTATCCATCTGCCGTGGTTAGGCTCTCAGACCCTCTTCATCTGGCAAGCAAGATGTCAAACGAAGATGGCCCTCGCGAGCGACTTGATTCTGGAGCTCCGGCTATCCCTTGTTCTGAAGATGAGGGGTCTCAAAGTGTTACGCTGAAGATGATTCTCCTCTCAATCTGGGTCTCTTGGGCAGCATGGATTGGGAGTTTCGACAATGGCTTCGCCGGTACTGTGCTTATCATGCCTTCTTTCCAGAAATCATTTGGCCATTGCGAGGTAACTCTTGATCCAAGTACTGGAAACAGTATCGAACAATGCAATCTGAGCACGCTGCAACAATCCCTTATCAATCTTAGCATATTGTTCATGTGTGTCGGAAGTGTGATTTCCGGCGTTTGTGGCTCGTGGATTGGCCGAAGAACAACAATTCAAATTGCCTGCGTCTTTAATTTGGTCGGAGCTGCCGGTATGCTCGGTACGTCCGGCAATTTTTCCAGTTATATTGTTTGCAAATGCATAGGTGGTATTGGCATTGGGCAACTGTATGCTTCGAGTCTCGTCTATGGCTCAGAATGTGTGGTGGCGAGCAAACGTGGCCTCCTACTCGGTATTTATAACATTGGTCTTGCCATGGGCAATGTTACTGTATCGGCAGTATGCGCCGGCTCAGCGAAACTCGAATCAAATAATGATTGGCAGTGGAAAACACCGATCGCCTGTCAAATTCCTCTTGCCTTGAGTCTTGCTTTGGGCATGTCGATGTTTCCCGAGTCACCGCGATGGCTTCTCTTGAAAGGCAAAGAGGAATTGGCCCGGGACTCCTTTGCTGCGTTTCAGTCTCGAGGCCCAAACTCATTTGAAGTGACCAAGCAAGTGGATGAAGTGCTACAGCACTTGGATATCGAAAGAAGAAACGAGAAATCAGCTTCATGGTCAGAAATCTATCGTGGAACGAACCTACGTCGAACTGCAGTTTCTGTCCTGGTACTGGTTAGTCTTCCGCTGACAGGTATCCAATTTGTCGCGCCCTACGCAGCTTTCTTCCTCGAGGGCGTCGGAATTGAGAATCCATACTTGATCAATGCCATTGTTGCGTTATGCATTTTTGGTGGGGCCTTTATTGGTCCATTTGTACTCGATTATGGAGGAAGAAGATTTGCCATGCTCGCTGGGTACGGCCTTATGGCTATCTCGATGCTCATCTTTTCCTCGGTGAGCACAGCCCTTGGAGCAGATGATCCAACCGCCCAGAGCGTTGTGGTCGCATTTCTCTGCATCTGGGCCTTTATATTCGGCGGGTTCATTGGCCCTAGTGTGTGGCTTTCCTCGGCAGAAATGCACAGCATTAGACTTCGCACCTATGGCCAAGCGAACACGACTTTTATCTATAATATCTTCGCCTTTGGTGCCTCTTTCTGGACGCCATACATGCTGAATCCCGCATATGGAAATATGGGCGCTAATGTTGGTTATTTCTACTTTGGAGTGACGGTTGCATTTGTGATTCTGGTGTTTTTCTTCGTTCCTGAAACATCGCGCTTGACCCTGGAGCAAATTGATGACTACTTTATGTCTGGGCGAAGGGCTTGGAATACATCGACCAAAAAGAACATCGCTCTTGTTCGGACTGGCATACCTAGCGAGCCAAAATCAGGCTACAGCATCAGGCAATCAGAAGTAGCCAACAGTTCATCTTTGACCAACTGAAAAGAATTTGTTCTTCTGGCATCTAATTGTATCCCAATTCGAGTGAGATTGGATCATAAAGGTGTAAAGACCTTGGGGAAGCATGGCCTTAACTTTTCGGGATGATTGGTTCAATCAAAGAAGCTAATGATTAACAAGTTCTTGTGGCACTGGAATTTCGATTCTTTGCTGCTAGTAGTACTGGCCTATTCGTACTCTGTAATAAACAAGGGTCCCGCCGAGGTCCCGCTGATGTCCCGCCGAGGTCCCACTGAAAGGTCCCGCACATCTGGACAGAGCGACATAGAGACATAGAGACAAATCATGTGGAAGCATTCAAATATTAGCTATGCTGCCAGAATATGAGCTTATACGGTCCGTTGAGCTCCTGTATGTATCT
The DNA here is from genome assembly GCA_031761475.1 of Penicillium pancosmium. Classification (NCBI taxonomy): domain Eukaryota; kingdom Fungi; phylum Ascomycota; class Eurotiomycetes; order Eurotiales; family Aspergillaceae; genus Penicillium; species Penicillium pancosmium. The sequence continues at coordinate 12,935 of JAVMSB010000402.1, read as the reverse complement.
TAAAAATGAAACAACCCAAAAATAGAACCATAAGTTCTCTATGTCCAAGTATCTACGATACCGCTCGCTACACATGGAAATATCTTACTCATGAAATGGAAAATGACATCTCTCTATTTCATTAAAATCAAATATAACATCGGATGAAACATCCTTCCAAAATCCGTTGTACTTGGCTCACAAATTTATCAAGCACCGAGCGAAAAGGCATGCGGTTTTATTAAAAGCAGCCAATAGGATTGGAATATTCGATACGGTGGGGCCGCCGACCAATTGGACTTGACTGACTAAGCATTTATTTTGAACTGATTGCTTGGCAACAAATCTCTGTTGAAGGCGAATCATAATAAAACGATACAATTCTGTCTACGATGACTGGTGCTAAACTACTATTTGAAAATATAGTAATTTAAATTGTGAATTATCTGTTTCTTATCTTTGAAAATTTTTTGTTGACAAATGGAAAATTTAAAATGACCAAAAAAAAAGAAAACTCTTTGCCAGCCCCAGGTCACGTGTTTAAATTTTCCTCCAACAGTGAGGTGAACTTACTCTCCTTCAACGTGAAAACACAAAAGCACATTCATGATGGAGGGTCTCAAAATCGACGATGGCGCTCTGCCATATTCTTCTATGGCTGGAAAGCTGGATCCCAAGCTCCTGCAGGCTCTCGACGTGATGGGGTTCGCAACCATGACCCCCGTCCAACGTCGTGTTTTGACCGAACTTCCCAATTGGCGCAGTGATTGCCTTGTCCAGGCCAAGACTGGAACTGGAAAAACTCTCGCTTTCCTGCTCCCGGCTTTGCACTGTCTTCTTCAAGGCAACTCAGTTCCAAGGGGCCAGGTCGCTATCTTGATCATCACCCCAACCAGAGAGCTTGCTCAACAAATTGCCAAATCATGCGATCAACTCACCTCACAACTCGCAAGGCCGCTGGAGTGCCATATCGCAGTTGGTGGTACTGCTCGTGCATCGGCTCATTCGCGCTTCATGAAGGGCGCCCCATCGGTTCTGGTGGCGACCCCTGGACGTCTCAAGGACTATCTTTCTGATGAGTCAACAGCTGAGAAGATGGCCAACATCCAAACTTTGGTTCTGGATGAAGCGGACACCATGCTTGAGACTGGATTTATCGCCGACGTGAAGCGGATTCTTCAGCTCATTCCTCACAAGAGCACCGGCTGGCAGGGCATGTGTTTCTCGGCCACCGTTCCGCCCAAGGTCAAGGACGTGATCAGCATTGTGTTGAAGCAAGGCTATAGCAACATTTCAACAATTGAAAAGAACGAAACACCTACCCATGAGAGAGTTCCCCAGTACCACGTTCTAATCCCCGGCGTGGCGCAGACCTTTACCTCTCTGGCCGCTCTCCTGAACCTCGAAATTAAGAAGTGCTCGAAAATCATTGTTTTCGGAGTCACCGCCAACATGGTTGCTCTTTTTGCCCGAGTTTTCTCCCAGGGCCTAACACCTCTGAAGGTCTTCGAGATTCACTCCAGACTTAATCAGAATGCTCGCACAAGAACCACCGCCCAGTTCAAGGAAGCGGACTCGGGAATTATGTTTGCCTCGGATGTCATCGGTCGTGGAATGGACTTCCCCAACGTCGATCTAGTCATTCAGGTTGGCTTGCCATCGAATGGCGAGCAATATGTTCACCGTGTCGGTCGTACAGCTCGCGCCGGCAACGACGGTCGCGCTATCATCCTCCTCACTCAAGCCGAGTCTTTCTTTATGAAAATGAACCGTCATCTACCCATCAAGCCTCACCCTGACTCCGACAAGGTCAATGAGGACGCTCTCGCGTGTGCTAATAGTGTCACCCAAGCCATGTATGCCGTTGATGAGGAAACCAAGCAACGCGCTTATTCTTCTTACATCGGCTTCTTCGCTGGATCTGGTCTTCTGAAGCAAGTCCGTCTCGACAAAGCCGGCCTTGTCCAACTCGCAAACGACTTAGCCATCAACGGTATGGCCTGCCCCGAAGCCCCACCGATGGACAAGAAGGTCATCGGCAAGATGGGCCTGAAGGGTGTCCCCGGATTCAACTACGCGAGCGGCGCTGATCTCAGAGGAGGCAATTCCTCCCGGTCGCGCCCACGTGAACGTTCTAAGAGCAACGGTCGCGATGCGCTGAGCCCCGGGGCCGGTCGCAGGGATCAAAGAGGCGCTATCAATAAGCGTGAAGGTCAAAATGGCGGCGGTCGTGGAGGCGGTCGTGGAGGTGGTCGTGGCCGAGGAGGGCGCCGCGGTGGACGTGGTGGCGCGCAGTAGATGACCTCATGAACTTGAAGGCTCTAGAATTGCAGATTTTCATTGCATCTGACTAAACTCGAAGGATTAAAAACGGATCTGGCTATTGGTGTTCTGTTTCGGCACTGGTTGGTTTTATCGCACTGCTTATAGAATTTCAATGATTGTTTAAGGCAACCCTATTAGGGAATGGCCAACTAGAAACATTTCACTATAATGTAATCGCAAAAAAAGAAATAGATAAATCATTCACCTAAGAACTTGAAGATCATAAAACGTCAAACGACCAGCAGAACTGCTCGTATTCGGATTCTCTTTGGTTTCAGCATCGGTGCTAATGACATTTCCCTGCTTAACACACCCTGTCAACTGCGAAACACCCATCGGGTTTAGGTTATGCAGTGGCTGAAGCTCGGAGATCTACTAGTACACGCAGAATATACCCCATGCCCCTGGATCCGGATCAGGCACCAGATGCTGAGAAGATGTGCGTACCTGCAGGGAGTGGACTCGGCCCGAGATTCTGCATCGGGTAGGGCAGGCCGACTTTGTCGGAGATATAGTCAAGAACGCGAGGACTCTTCAGCATACGCGGCCCCTTTTGACTCGGGTTTAGTATACTAATTGGGGGTCGATCTTCAGGAATCTCCACTTGTTTCTCGGCCTACTATGTACAGTACTTAATGATTGTTCTTGGCAGTCAATGAAGTTTCCAACCTCGCTCCTTGTTGCTAGATTTTGATAGATTCGGCGAGACTTGCTTTCCACTTCAATACCTCTAAGATTCAAGAGGAAGCCTCTAAAAAATGTTGAAGAGAAAAACATTGCATAAATTGGCTACAAGCCTACATATACCAGTCTGGATGTGAGTTCAATTTAAAGTACTAGTATGGGCAACATTCGTCATCTAAATAGTTCCCGAGTCCCCACACCTTCTGATCCGCAGTCTTGCAACTTCGGGAGTTCGGGAACGGCGTATCAAGTTCAAACCTTGAACATGGATGTGAGTCTTTTTGTGGGACGTTTACTCCGTGGGTCGAGCCACTTGGAACCAGGCCTACATGTGCAGGACCCGGGTATTTAACTTGAGCATCGCCAGTCCATCTAACCAGCACATCCCCCTTTTCCAGCCAAGAGACCATTCTTACTTCAAACTTCTTCTTGAAGTGAATCCAACCCAATGGTTTCTTTTACCACCAAGGGTCTTTTCTCCCTAGCGATAGGTGCGGCAGTCACCCAAGCTCAGCTATGGGGTAAAGTCATTGAGACATCCTACGGACCAGTCGAGGGTTACCAGTATTTCAACCAGTCAACTCTTGAGAAATACTTTGGGACCTCCGAGTCGAATGTGACCGCGTTTTTGGGCATTCCTTTCGCCGCTGATACTGGATACCAGAATCGCTGGAAGGCACCTCAGCCCCGTGAGCGCTGGAACAAGACATTGAAGGCTACAAGCTTTGGCCCTGCCTGTCCGAGTCAGGGTACTGCCGACATCAGTGAGGACTGTCTAAGCCTCAACATCTGGACCAATGCTGGTACCAAGGATGCAAATCTGCCTGTGATGGTATGGAATCAGGGCTCTGATGAGACCAGTAACGATGCCTGGTGGTATGGTGGAGGTATGTCGCTGAAGGATGTCATTCTCATTACCTTCAACCGTCGCGACGATGCCTTTGGTTACCTTGCCCACCCGGAGCTTAATGCTGAGGGATACAAGGCTTTTGGACACCAAACCTCCGGCAACTACGGTATCCTCGATCAACTGGAAGTTTTGAAATGGGTGCAGAAGAACATCGCTCGTTTCGGAGGTGATCCAGACCGCGTTACCGTTGCTGGGCAGTCTTTTGGTTCATCCCAAGTCTACCATGCCGTCAACAGCCCTCTCTTCAAGGGCTACTTCCACGGTGGCATTTCTGAGTCTGGAATCAGATATCCTTACGATACCTTGCTGGCCGGTCTTGCTACTTCCTATGTCAACATGTCCACTGGAATCGAACACAGCAAGAGCTACATCAAAGCTCACAATGTCTCGACTATTGCCGAGATGCGCACTCTCTCCATGGAATCCCTCCTAACCGGCTCTCAGGACCGTGTCGGTAATGAGTCTATCTGGTGGGTGACTGCTATCTCCGCAGGATATCCATTGATCTTCAAGCCCGTTCTCGACGGCTACGTCCTGCCTGAGAAGTACATCGAGACTCTTCTCAACGGACCAGCCAACGACGTCCCTGTAATTACTGGTAACACCAAGGATGAATCTGGTGCCAGCCCCACAAACGATTACACTGTCGAGGAATATGAGTCCTGGTGCACTCTCAAGTATGGCAATCTTTCCAGCCAATACTTCCATCTGTACCCATCGCACAACAACCAAACCATCGCCAACCAAGCCTGGAATGCTGCCGCTCGCGATACCTCTCTGATTGGCTCTTGGGCTTACGCAACGGAGTGGTATAAGGCTGCGTCCTCCAATTTCTACACCTATTACTGGACTCACGCTCCTCCGGGCCAGGACATGGGCGCATTCCACCAGTCAGAGATCATGTACGCCCTGAACGCGCTTTACGCCAACGCCGATACCTACCCCTTCACCGAGAAGGATTACGAGATTCAAGAGCAGATGTCGGCATACTGGGCCAACTTCGCCAAGACTCTGGACCCTAACCAGGGTGGCTCGTATACCGGCAAGGGTTCCTTGTCCCAATGGTCTCCCAACAGTGCCAAGGGTACGCAGAAGGTCATGGAGCTTGGAAACTATTTCGGCAATGTGCCTATCGCAAAGCCGGAGCAGGTGAAGCTCATAATGAACTACTTCCACCAGCAGACACCTTACTAGGTGATTCCTGTGACGTCCAAGGATACAATCCGAGACGATCTTGAAGGAACTATCTACTATGTGCAGTATCGTATGCAGTTGAATAGTCTCTCATCAACCTTTTTTGGCTCCAATGTTCCACTTTATCCCCGCAAACTTTGTAAGATCTACGATCCTCAATCTCCTTCGTCTCAGTAGCTTGTAGGTGCATGAACTAGACCGCCCCAGCCATGCACCGCAGCTCCAGCCTCAGCTGCGACGAAGCCAAACAAAAAGCAATAAGTCCTGCAATATTCACAACACCTATATCAAACACTTCCTAGCCATTGGTCAAATAGATAATCGTCAGACAATCACGCGATCCAGACCGGTCGATCTAAACCTTGCAAGTTGAAGCAGACGGGAAACTCCGTACTGCAAGACATTCAAGTTACGCTCCTTATCCTGCCCTCGGCGTAGATCAGCCAGTCTTCCGGCGCCTATGTACACCTTCTCGCCACCAATTTCGAAGTATATAGACTCCCAAAAATCAGAAATCCTCAAAATCAGCTTCGTCCAGAAGACAGTCATGCCCTCAGCGTGATGTCTTGTAGATTTCCCAGGTCAGACAAGAGGGAAAGCGGGGCATTCATGTGCGATTGTGTCATATGCCCTTTGATCAGCCTTGCATTCGCCTCTCTTGCCCAATGCCAGATCTTAAACCTTTCAAGTGAATCTGTCATGTCCTATCTAGTGAAAGGCTAGCTAAACTAAGGTCAGTGCGTCCCCATACATAGCGAGGATTAATACGAAGTAGGTTTCGACCGAATCACAAAGGGGAAAAGACGACAGTCTACTTCAAGTTTCCTCCCCCCTCTTTCTCCTGGTGTGATATTCCCCCTTGCTTGAATATTTGCACGTGTTTACATGGCTCCTACAGCTTTCCCGCCCCGTGGACCAGCAAAAATTCGGCGCGTGGAGCTGATTGTACGATATGATTGTTCGTTGCTTTGTTCAGGCCGCGCCGCATGCCAGCGGCTGCAAGTCTCATGTGGCATGGGAAGCTATTTAAATATCACGAGCTCGGCTCTTCTACGCTGTCTTTTTACGGATCCTCACATTCACCCCCGCTCCGATTTCATATCTCTGGTTCAAGTTCGCCGCTGCTTCTTCAGTCCGGCTTCAATAGATCGGCCACTACCTACTACTAGCCGTCTCCTCTGAAGACGATTTTTACAAAAAAGGGCGACTTTATCGATCAGCTGGCTCTTCGTACTTCCTCTATAAATCCGCTGACCAGCTCACCGCATAATACCTTCTTTTTTCGGGCTATCATGCAGCCCTCCTCGACTGTCTCCGGTGGTGATACCACAACCACAACCACCGCCGCGACATCGGCTACGAATACAAACACGACTTCCTGGGCTCAGAGCCTCATGACCTCCATTCGAGACTTTTTCACGCAAGAACCGGCCTCGGAACCCGAGTCGGATGCTTTGGCTGGATGGGTTGGGATGCGCAAGGGCAGAGGGAGGTGTCGTTCCGTTGGGGAGGTTCACTGATGAGTTCCATCTGAAGTGGACTTTGATCTCAAGGTCAACGGACTTTATTTTCGGGAGTTTGGAGGTCTAGGGAACTGTGGACAGTGTTTATTGTTGATACCATTTCGGAGAAAGGTTGTCCTGCGGGACGGCATATTGCAAATTATGATACGCGGTTATGAATATGAATGTGAATGTGAATATGGATATGAATAAATTCCATGGTATGGTTGGTAGTGTTGGTATAGATACAAGGTCGACTAGAAACACCGCCATACAGTATAAGTACATGTTACAAAGATCTCCTTGGAGATTCAAGACGCAAATAAGCGCAGTAGCAGTCAAGATCAACCCTAAACATTGACGCGAGTAGGGATCTTGACCGTGCCGCGGGTGCGATCATTAGTCGGCACACCGTAGCGGCGACCAGGGGCCCATGGCGCACGGCCATTCTTGCCAACAGTCTGTTCGCTGACGACAGCGTCCTTGATACGGAAGCTAAAGCGGCTATCCTTAGGCTCGATGGTCTCGGTATTTCGGTTGCGACGCTCTGCCGCATGAGCGGCACGCTCCTTCTCAGCCTTCTCCTGGCGCTCCAGACGCTCCGTGTGGCGCTGGGTAACAGTACGGCGCTCTTCGGGGAACGCGGCACGGTCACGGGCCAGTTGGACCAGTTGCGGGTGCGGGATACGCACATCCGCCGGCTGCAGGACCTGGCGGGCGTTGTCACCCTTTCCAACCCACTCAATAGAGCCAGGCTTCTGGATGACGTCTTCCACTAGGTCGGAGGGGTGTGTGATCTTGTCGCTGACCTTCTTCTCTAGTGTTGGGGCACCGGAGAAGACGCGGCCAGCGTCGACACGGGTGAAAGGTCGCGATTCAGGTACAGGGTAAAAGATCTGGGCGCCAGTGGCAGGGTGGACGGGGAGGTCGTTGATAGGTTCGTGGTAGGTTTGGCGCTCGCCAGCCTGGGCGAGGGGAGTGGTGGGGACCATTTCGTGCACAGCACGAGCGTATGGCAATGCTAGAGGGTTACCCTGATGGATCGAGATATGTTAGCCCCGAGCCATGTAATGCATGCATGTGTAAACCAGAGTAGGTGGGATGACAGCAATTGTATCAGTAAAAAGGGAGTTTTAACCAGTCAAGCAAAGCCTGTGTCTTCAAGACTAATCGATTTTTTGGTGTCTCATCATTTTGCGTCGGGGGGTGGATGGTGAAATTCAAAGGGGAGAAAAAAAAAAGGGGAAAGAATCGAAATTTACCTTGTCTCGTTGCCTCCGCTCCAATTCAACTAATCGGACCACGGCAGCAATGCGGTTCATGTCAATGCCGAGCTCGACACTGACAGCACGTGGACTCTTCTTCTGCTCCTTGACGCGGAAATAAACCTCATTTCGGAGCTCCTCGCTGAGGACAGGCTCGCTGATGAAGGTCATGTTGTTCGGAAATGGTCGGTTGGACTGGCTGCCATCCGCCATTCTCAAGTAATTGGTCTCGCCAGGGGTGTGGTGCTTGAGACCGGATCCTTGGGTGGAAAGCCATTCAAACATTTGCCGACGAAGCTTAGTCTGTGGGGCCGGGGTGGCAGAGAAATAACGGGAGGATTGTGATGAAGAGCATAGAGAGGGAATAGAGGATGATGTGGAGGAGGAGGAAGATGTTATGTAGGGGAGAAGATTGGACACGCTCCGGCTCTGTATCCGGGGGGCCATCTTGGATGTGTTGAGAACGACCCCGGAAAAGCCGGGAATCGTGGAATAAAACAATATTAAATGCGATATTCCAATTGCTGTACTAGAATACAGCAAGTGCAGCAGTCCTCAACAGCCAATGCGGCAATTGGTGGATGGGAGGTCGTGAGGGTTGGAGTTATGTTTGTGGCAGAAACTTTCCGGCGCGGAAAAGTTGACTTGAGTTGTGGAGTCACGTGACCATCGTATACTTATGGGGCATATCAGGAACGTCCTAGAAATTAGATAGTGATCAACAATCGGAATCAAATACAGCAGCTGAGAAAATATCTGAGACGACTATGATATTTTAATGTTAGCTATTGCGTCAGGACATTTTGGTTCAATAGACTTTTGACTATCTTGAATATAATATACAGGCCTTGGGAATTTCTCTGGTCGACGCTATATATACTTCTCAAATAGTCCCTCCAATAATATAATGAATTCCAATGAGTTCCAACTTCAAGTTGAATTTGAACCTCAGAGCTCGAAAAATCATTACGTCCGAGTCCACTGGGCTTCAAAGCTCTATTATCGCCAGGCGAATCCCAACTTTAGAGCCCATGATGGTTTCTCAAGGTCTGATATCACTTGGTCTAACCTCCAGTTGAAGGTAGTACCTAATGGTGCCAATAGGAAACCCCTTCCAAGTGATGTTTACCCTCAAGCTAGCTATTAATTTCTGATTTACATAACCACCTAAGAAAAGACACAGGATAACTTGGAAGAAAAATTGAAAGAATAAGGAGGAGTGAGTAAGTATTCAAGTTCCATTCTGAGTCTATCCACAACGCCCGGGCACCAGAATCACTGACATGATTGAGACCTTCACTAAATACTTGGTATAATTCACGATTATGTGGTAACTACTATGCATACAGGCAAGGAAGCAAGAAATAGGCTACTCCGATAAAAGTCCATTGTATCAAGTACAAATAAAAGCAGATGCTTCAGCACCAACACCAGTTTCATCAGCAAAAGTTCCCTTCACATTGAAGATAACTAATAAATGGAAAGCAAAATAAAGGCACCTCATTTTATCCATATCCACACCCACATCCAGATAATATCAAATATCAAAAACAGAAAAGAAGAGAAGAAAAGACCCCGGAATAAACACCCGATAGCGCCGACCTCCCACCTCCCGACCTGCAATGCCCTGAAACAATAAACCGCCCGATAAAAGAAATAAAACGATAGCAAAATTCTGGGCGAGATCGGGAGCGAGTTTATAGCGTCTTCGCTGGTAAAGCAATGTCCATATCCATGCCACATACACCATGCAACCATCCGACGAGGTGATGCAGATAACCGAGGTGCCGGACGCTGGACGCCGTTTCCCTTTTGTTTATCCATCGCTGGCCAGGAGTGTATGATAGGACGAGAGATAGGCAAGATGACAATCCGTTTCCCTTGACGCCTGTGGGATTAGATAAAAAATTGAGGCTACAAATATCTCGTAGCTCAAGCCATCCAATTGACAAGCGAAGGATGATTAAAGAAAACCCTAGAGAAGAGAGATAGAGAGAAATGAAGGAAGAAGATATGGAGAGAGAGAGAGAGATAGAGAAGATAAGAGATTTGGGCGAAGTTAAAGCCATGGGAAATTAAAGAGGAGAGAAGAAGACTTCTTCGAATACTTGCATAGGTTGGAAGGGAGTTGATAATTGCAAAAGCGCAAGGTAAATAGCAAAAATTCCATTTCCGGTTCGCGTTGAAAATGCATTGATAAAAACAAAGGAGACAAAAGCGCAGAATAGGATGTAAAGGGGAATCACGGTTTGAAATAAGCGACACCACGCGTCAAGCTCTCGGACACAAAGCCATTGACAAAAGAAATCTCGAGCTAATTGGAAAAGTCGAATAGCCAAAGCCGAGAGAGAGAGAGCGCGCGGGCGAAGAAAAAAAGAAGAAACATAATAAAACAGAAATAGCAAACAAGAAAACGCAAGGGTATGAGGTGGTGATGATAGAACGCAAATAGTGGACAGAAGAATGCGCCGTGCAAGCGCTTGTTGCACACCGACCACAGTAAGAATACAAACTTGACGATGACCTGAAATGCAAATCCTCCCAAGGGAAACAATAAGTGGAAAAAGGAATGGTAAAAGTGCGCCCGAGTCCCCATGCAAAAGAAAAGCAAAGCACAAAGTGGTAAGAAAAAGTAAAAAAAAGGAATCGCAACACGCAAGAGCCAGAGATACTGAATAAAAGAGACATTAGAGGCAAAAAAGACAAAAAAGCAGAGCCCGAATCAATACTCCCGAGAGGTATGCAGCCGCCGAATGCTGATCTAACTCGCGAAAAGAAAGGAACCCCCAATGCGCCAAATACCCCATAGTTCGTTCATCAAACATGCCGGACATTATCTCAAATATAATGCTTTTGAGCCTCAACGGCCCATCATGTAATCGGGGTAGAAGGTATTGAAGCCGTTCATATTCGGTCCCGCGTTGTTGTTGTTGTTGGGAGTACCACTAGGCGGCGGCGACATCATCATTGAGTTACCTCCGTTGGTCCGGATCCCCAGGCCCGAGTTGTGATTGAAGTTATTGTTACCGATCATGGCGTGAGGGTGGCCCTGACCTTGACCTTGGCCGTGGATGGGATTGCCACCACCGTTTCGCTGTGGCATAGGCATCGCCAAACCAGGGGGCGCAGCCAGACCGGGAGGCGGGCCGCTAACCGAGGAAAACATATGGCTGTGCATGCTGCCTAGGTTGCTGCCAGTAGGAGTTCCGCCTGGTCCCGAGAGGGGATTCCCTGCGTTCATGCTACCGGGCTGGCCTGAACGGACACCTAGGGGGTTCTTGGAGAAACTCAAGCGGATGCCGGTCTTGACGCTATTAGACAGCTTGTATCCGTATAACTCGTTAAGTGCTTTGCTGGCCATGGCGACCTCGTCAAATTCCACGAAGCACATAGGGCCATTCTGCTTGTTACGGAAGCAAAGGCGCTTATAACCACGCTGTTTGGAGAAGAGGGCTTTCAGCTCTTCCTCCGAGGTGTCTGGTGGCAAGTTACCGACGTAGAGGGTGTTGCATGGTGGGTTGAGGTCGTTGGGATTCGCAGCAGGCAAGCTATGACGGGGTGTATGTTGGCTGCCATAGGGGAAGCTATGACCATGGCTGTGGGTGGCTGAGCTAGGGTAGGCAGACTGAGGACCGTTACTGCCCATGCGTTGCCGAGGATCACCAGAGGCATAGTTCGGGAGGGGCGGGGATGACATGGCTGTGGAGAGAGACATATTGGCAAATCGACCGGTCGGGATCTGGGGGTTGGTTGACCGACGCGGGGCCGAGACAGATGCTGAATGACCATTTTCCGCGTAGCCCACCGGATCCTTAAGCAACTCGCCTGTCTCTTCATCAGGATCCTCATCGATCATGGACTTGCCCGTTACTCGAGGAAGATCGCCAACACCGTTTCCGATCGGAGACTGTGGGGAGAAGAGGTTGTGCAGACGTGAACCGGACTCGGACGCAGAGGGAAGGCCTTCGCCGATGGGTTGGTTCGATGGGTTGGAGAGTCTGGAAATCTCCAGGCTTTGGAAGGTACCATTGAAACGCGATGATTGACGCGAGCCAGGCAACAATCCACGGGTCGCGGTGTGATCGATTGTGTTGCGACGCGTGTTGGAGAGATTGGAGCCGACCGCGCCAGGATACATCTCCACCACCATTTTCGCGTCATTTTTGGAATTTGGTTTACCGTCCAGGAGGGCGCGCGCTTCTTCGGCGGCGGGGAGGGTATTGAAACGGGCGATCGCGCTCAGGAAACCATCGTCCTCTGGATGGTCGGAGTTGACGAAATCGGCGTCGACGAAATCCTTGGCGAAAAGGAGCATACTGCGAAGAGCTTCGCGACTGGTGTTGCGCGGGAGTTTGCGCATCAAAATCGCGCCGCTCCCGCTGGGGGTGCGGCCCAGGCCATTTAGGGCCTGGAGGTTGCGGTCGGAATCACCGAGGCGCATTCCGCTGTCGAAAGAAGAGGAGCCGATAGGCGAGAAGGGGTGACTGAAAGTGGGAGCTAGAGAACTGGGCGCTTGCGAGACGGTTGGACTGTACACGTCGGTCGACATCGCATGCTGATTTCTCACCGGCGCCTTAGGAGGGAGTTGTGTGGGCGATGAGCCAGAGGAAACCGACTCGGTGCGCTGGGTCGTTCCGAAAGAGCCAGGACTCGTTCGAGTGGACTGATTCGAGCTGCTGCTCATACCTCACGAGGTGTCGAGATGGTGTCGAGAATTTTTGCTTTTTCCCTCGTCGCGACACGGACGAAAGTTCAACAGTCCCAACAGCGCAGCGACGGAACAGGAGTCGCTTGTGACGGATTTCGGACCAGAGCGCGCGAATAGGCGATCGGTATAGAAAGCGGCGCGCGAAGTTGTGGAAATGAAGTTTGGGGGTGGGGGGTCGGCGAATGGAGCGAGTTCAATCGAAGGTCGCGAAGTCGAGGCACCGTCTCATCGGGATGCGACAGAGCGCGTGTGGGTTCCGGTGGAAAGACCGGGGAAGGTGGTATGTCGACAGAAAGTAGAGAGAAGAAGCGAAGTTGCGCGACGCCAAACAGGAAAGATGGATGCAAAAAGGGGGGTGGTAGAGGAGG
>JAVMSB010000401.1:0-24121 GCA_031761475.1 Penicillium pancosmium | reverse complement strand
TGGCGGAGGGGAGGGGCTGGGGGTAAACAAGATCGAATCGAATATGCACAGGCGGCCTCCCGATGGGTTTTTCGAACACTCGGGAATAACGAAAGAAAGAGCGAGCGAGAGAGAGAGGAGATCTCCCGGCCAAGCCAAACGAAAGGAAAGTTCCGAAAGAGAAAAAAAAGAGTAAAAGAAAAAGAGAAACCCAGAAAGCCCACCAGGGCTGGAAGTCGATGACGAGGGAAGATGGGGTCAACAACAACAAGGAGGAAGACAAGAAAGAGGGGATCAACGCTAAACTCAGCTGGCGCAGGGTAAATTAGGCACGCTAGGAGCTCAGCGACTATTTTGGCCCTGGCCTGCAGGGAGAACAGGAAAGTGACAAGGTGACAGGTCGACAGGTCTTTTCTTTACGTTCCCTGGGAAACTCTACAGTTACAGCATGGCTATGCCTAGGTGTACTGTATATCAATCACGATTCTCCCAGCCTACCAATTTTGAATCTACAGTAGCATGAATCTTGACATGCATCAACTCCGTCCGCACACTTACACTTTGACTTTTGGCCTACTGCGGCTGCCACACGTTGCAGTGGACCAAAACCCCCGACATCTTGCAAGTCATTTCAATCCTCCACCACTCTCAACCAAGTCCTGCTGCTAGGCGGCCCACTCCCGAGTTGCCCCCCTTGCGGCTCACATTTGCATTTGCATCTGCTCGTGTCCAGACGTTCTAGCAGCCAGCATCCAGCCTGGAACCAACGACTGGCCGGAGAAGTCCGCCCAGAACAGACGTGGCTGAGTGGGGAGCGCACTGCTGAGAGGAGCAAAACAAGCCAGCAGATCCAGAATTCCCCACATATCTCGTCTCGGCTGGCTGGGATCGCGTCTTTGGGCCCCCTTTAGCCTTGCCCGGATACTTCACTCGCGCGATCGCAGGGGCCCCAGTGGTCCAGTGGTCCAGTGCGGCCGATCTGTGTCCACCGACTGGACAACGAACCGTTCCCGAGGTAAAGCGCCTGCTTCTTTTAGCCTGTGCATTCGCTGCACTCAAGCTGACCTGCTTCTGCCCTTCTGCGAGATGCCAGCTTCTGAAACATTACTCGTCCAATCCCCAACCCGTCTCTACGTTTTTATGATCCTGCCCCCTCAGGCCAAACACACCGCATTGAGGGGAAGTGGAGTGCACTGGGCAGACCAGGATAGACACGTTGTACTCACCTGTGCCCACCTGTGCCATGTCGAGCATCTCTCCTCTTGCGTCCGCCACATCTTCCATTCTTCGAGAAGTTCCGTCGACATCCACTCGTTCCATTCTTTGTGAGTGCTGATCACACGGCGAGGGTTCGATATTTTGCTTTCATCTCCGTTGCCAGCGGGTCCCGTTCCAACGGAGTGGTCGAGAACCACTCCTGGGAAAAAAAATAAAAACACTGGGGACAATTTGATGACCACAAAACAAACCTGGCATAGGTTCGATAGCACACAGATCCCTATCGTCATCGGCCCCCCCACTCTTGTAAATGAAAGGGAAACCCTCGTGGGTCAGACACGAACAACAATCGGTTCTTGCTACCGAATCGGTATCGCTTACCTTTCATCAGATAGGGTTCTAGCTCAAGCCGATTACATAGTGTACCAGCAAGAAGCTTGCGAACAAAGAAAGGTAAAAAAAAGAGAAAATCATCGCCCTCGTGGCCCATTTCATTTCTTTTGCCCCTGGCTCTCACCTCCCAGCTTCCAGGACGACGATCACAGCCGGTCGGGGACACACCGAAAAGCGCGAACCCTGTCACCTTCGCTGGCGATCGACATGACCAGTCGCCGCCTAGCGAAGGTCAATAATCATGTTCATTATACAAATGATTGACAGGGATATCCTTGGAATCAGGCGCCAGGGTTGGACCCACAATTGATCTTGTACCTCGTGCAAATGCTCATCTTACCAGGAATTAAGCGACGTTGTGTTATGGAGTACGGAGTACGGAGGACGGAGTATCCTGTCCTCTGTATTCCGAAGCAATTAACGCGAACGGGATCTTTTCTTACCCATCGTTGGATTTGACGTAACCAATAGGATCATCACCGAGAGCCTTGTCGATATCCGTTTTATCGATATCATCTGGTCCCGGCCGAGGGATGTAGACCAAACTGAGATATCTTTTGTACCGTCGGCTGGTTTTCCAAACTCTCCCATTGCGCCATTGGGCCGTCTCTGCAAATACTAGTACTAGTCACAATTTTATGCCTTTTTTACCGTGCCGCTATTGAGAGAGTAGGGCCGGAATGCTCGGGAAAGGAAAAGTTAATCACCATACATTACCCTATAGCAAACCAGTGAACGAGGAAAGAAACAGCATAAATGAATCTAATATCATAGGTAGCCGAAGGAGTTCTGCCGTGCAACTTATTTTCTACGCCCTTACAAACACAATCAATCCCGATCTGTCTATAGATAGTAGTC
The DNA here is from genome assembly GCA_031761475.1 of Penicillium pancosmium. Taxonomy (NCBI): domain Eukaryota; kingdom Fungi; phylum Ascomycota; class Eurotiomycetes; order Eurotiales; family Aspergillaceae; genus Penicillium; species Penicillium pancosmium. The sequence continues at coordinate 21,673 of JAVMSB010000401.1, read as the reverse complement.
CGTGACCCTTGAGAGAATTGCAGCATTGAAACACGCCTCTCCTCCTACGCCCATATACTGTAGGCCACCAACAACGAGCACAAGCCCGAATGGGAAAAACCAAAACAATATCACCGAAATAATCTGCAAGTACAGCCTCAAATCACGTTTCACGTACAAGAAAAAGCTTTGCTGGCACTGTGATCGTCCTTGCAGCATCCGTGACTCCAATGGAGAACCGCAGAAGAACTCACTTCGTATTCACCAGCTGCGACTAAAATGTCTTTCAGGGCGATCAGAGGCGGTCTCGTCACGGGGCTGCATTGTTTCGAGTACAGTAATTTCTACATATATTAAGTTCATAGTGTGTCTGCCCGGTAGGCTTTATGGCGAGTCAATCTTTGCTGTGGGCGCTATCACCATGTACATACATAACACCCCACTTTGCGATAATGAGGTTATCTAGTGTCTGAGCCTACGTACCCTACCCTACCCTACCCTACCCTGGGCTTTTGGTAAGGTTGGGAGGCTTTGTGTAACGGCTTGGTGGTGTTATGCTTGTTTCATGCAGGTCCGTTCACAGCAAACGCCATTGTGATTTGAAATGCACCTGCCATCACATCGGCGGTCAGCTTGGCGAGCCTGACAGCCTGACAGCCTGGAGAAAGTGGCTGTCGGCTCGCCAGTCGGAGAATTGTGTAGATCTGGTGCGTGTAGCAAGACTCTGGTTAGATTCAAGGCTACTGAACGTTATGCTGTTCCAGCAGTACTAAAGTACTTACTAATACTGCCATAGTTATCTTAACTATATGAATGCTACCCAATTAGGAAAGAGGGCGGTGGGCATCACATGACCTTATCGATAACGCACCTCGAAAAACACGCCCCTCTGAGGTCGAATTACCCCAGAAAGCGCCTGGACCTTATTGAGTGGACGCTTTGCTGATCCTGAACCGGGATCTTGGATTATTGACCGCAGTGTCTTGAAATTGACTCACCTGAACAAAATGGAGAGCCAAATCCAAGCTCAGATCCCCGGATTGGACCGTGTGATCTCCGAATACTCGGTGGTATGTCATGTCGCAATTATGTCCAAGAACCATTGCAAGCCCTGCCCAGAAGCTCACACAAGATAGGGATACTTGACTCACGCCTCCCACCAATACGTCGAAGATGCCAACGCCCCTTCTCCCTTGACCGAGGCGGCCGAGTCTGTCACCGAGCTGCTCGTCTCTGCTTCGGGAGATTTCTCGGACAAGAATCGTGACGCTATTAGCAGCCTAGTGGAGAAGTTCATCACAACGCTCAGCTCCTCGAATGGCATCGACATGGAAAGACAGCAGATGCCGTTCGCGGCGAAGAAATTGGACCAAGCCATCAATGTTGGTTCGCAGCGGAACATGTCTTCGACTCTGGGTTTGACGAGCGGTAACGTGGACTTGGAATCTGCCAATGCGCGAAAGGTCGAGTCCAAGGTTGATAAGAAGAAACTTGAAAAGGCTGAGCGCAAGATTCGTGCCAAGCAGGAGAAGAAGCAGATGAAGAACGTTGAATATGAATCTTCTCGCTTGCTTAGCCAGCCCGATGAGACCATGTCGTACGAGGAGTTCTACATGGCTGTCAACCCTCTGCAGCTGGGCTCTGATTCCGCGGCCAAGAGTAAGGATATCAAGCTGGACAATATCGATATCTCCATTGGTGGTCTTCGTATTCTTACGGATGCTTCGTTTACCCTTGCCTACGGTCGTCGCTATGGTCTTGTTGGTCAGAACGGTATCGGTAAGTCTACGCTGCTGCGTGCGCTGAGTCGCAGAGAAGTCGCCGTGCCTACGCACGTTTCTATTCTTCACGTCGAACAAGAGGTATGCCATGATATTTTGAGTCCCCCAATTGGCAAAGGCTGGTTATTAACCATTTCTACCAGATTACTGGTGATGATACCTCGGCAATCCAAGCTGTCCTGGACGCAGATGTGTGGCGCAAGCACCTTCTTAAAGAGCAGGAGAAGATCACATCGCAATTGAATGCTATCGAAGAAGAGCGCTCTCAGCTAGCAGATACATCTAAGGATGCCGCCAGACTTGATAATGACAGAGAAGGTTTGGATATCACCTTGTCTGATATCCATTCCAAGCTTTCAGAAATGGAATCCGACAAGGCAGAGTCCAGGGCAGCCAGTATTCTGGCTGGTCTTGGTTTCTCTCCTGAGCGACAACAATATGCCACCAAGACCTTCTCTGGTGGTTGGCGAATGCGTCTGGCGTTGGCCCGAGCCCTGTTCTGCGAACCTGATCTCCTACTTCTTGACGAGCCGTCTAACATGTTGGACGTTCCGTCTATCACTTTCCTTGCCAACTACCTCCAAGGATACCCCAGTACTGTCCTGGTTGTTTCTCACGATCGTGCATTCCTTAACGAAGTTGCCACCGATATTGTGCACCAACACTCCGAACGTCTGGATTACTACCGGGGTGCTAACTTCGAGTCTTTCTACGCGACCAAAGAGGAGCGGAGGAAGATTGCCAAGCGCGAATATGAGAAGCAGATGGCCGAGCGAGCCCACTTGCAAGCCTTTATCGACAAGTTCCGTTATAACGCCGCCAAGTCCTCAGAAGCCCAGTCCCGAATCAAGAAGCTGGAAAAAATGCCCGTCCTCGAGGCTCCCGAGAGCGAATACACCGTGCACTTCCAGTTCCCCGAGGTGGAGAAGCTCTCTCCGCCCATCGTCCAGATGTCCGACGTTTGCTTCGGATATACCAAGGAGAAGCCGCTTCTCAAGGATGTCGACTTGGATGTGCAGCTGGACTCGCGTATCGGTATTGTCGGACCTAACGGTGCGGGTAAGACTACGGTGCTGAAACTGCTCACGAACCAATTACAACCCACAAAGGGATTGATCTCCACCCATTCCAGACTGCGTATTGGATTCTTTGCTCAACATCACGTTGATGCTCTGGATATGAATGCCAGTGCCGTCACCTTCATGGCTAAGACTTATCCCGGCAAGTCTGATGAGGATTACCGGAGACATCTGGGCGCGTAAGTTCAACCCCCACACAAACACATGGCTATAAATGCCGTCCTCGCCTGATCAATTGATTGCTAACACATTATCTCTTATAGGTTCGGTATCACCGGTATGACAGGTCTGCAGAAGATGGAACTTCTATCCGGAGGTCAAAAGTCCCGTGTGGCATTTGCCTGCTTGTCGCTGACGAACCCTCACATCCTGGTTCTTGACGAGCCTTCTAACCACTTGGATATTGAGGGTATGGATGCGCTTTCCGAAGCGCTGCAGCGATTCGAGGGTGGTGTGGTCATGGTTTCTCACGATGTGACTATGTTGCAGAACGTCTGCAAGAGTCTCTGGGTCTGTGACCAGGGTACTGTGCACAAGTTTGACGGTGATGTTAAGGCCTATAAGAAGCAGATCACCGCTCAGGCTGATGCGGCGGGTGTGGTGGCCAAGCACTAAGCTAGACTAGATAATCAAAAGTGTTGTCTATATCTGAGTCTGTGTATGAGCATACGACTATAAAAAGCAAATAGAAATAGCCAAAATGCCCAAATACTTAAAACACCCCCATACATGCCCAGATGTAGTCGGTGAAGGTGACGGAAAAAGGTCAGGTGGGTCCGCGGCAATCCAGCTTATCGGCTATCGATGCTTCGAAACCCGGGGGCACCTGCAACTTTAGGAAGCTCCTGACTTTCCTCCCCTAACCTAACAGTGTCACCCATGAAGCTAGGGTCCTAGAAATTTGGATGTTTCACACAACAGAGAGTCACGCACTATGAGCTCTCGCGAGGAGGCAGACCACGCTGGTCCCAACGCCCCACTGCTCACTTCAACCGACCACCATGACCGGGACCTCTCTCCCGATCCGGCCGATAACGTCGATCTCGCGCCTGAGCTGGAATACTCCGGCGGATGGTTCATATGGATCTTGACAATTTCTGCTGGAATTAGCGGTCTCTTATTTGGATATGAGTGAGTAACATACATACTACATACCTGCTCGCTGAAAATGGAGGGAAAACTGGCTGGCAGAGGGGCTAACGAGACCACTTGTTTCCTGTGAACTCTAGTACCGGCGTTATTTCCTCTACGTTAGTGACGATCGGCTCCGATCTTTCGAATCGACCTTTGACCACTCTGGACGAGAGTTTGATTACTTCTTGCACGAGTTTGTTTGCGCTCGTCGCTAGTCCGTTTACTGGGGTGCTTGCGGATAAATATGGTCGGCGCAAAGTTATTCTTGCTGCGGATGCGCTATTTGCGCTGGGCGCTTTGGCTCAGGCGTTTACAAGTCAGGTTGGGGGAATGATTTTTGGTCGCAGTATTGTTGGGTTGGCGGTTGGTAGCGCGAGTGCTATTACACCTTTGTGAGTTTGGTCTTCGATCTGAGTGATTCTACACTACGGTTTCGACTAATAGGCTATTTTTTCCCTCCAGGTATATTTCAGAAGTGGCGCCGACGCAAGCAAGAGGGCGACTTGTTACTGTCTTATCCTTGCTCATCACCGGAGGTCAGGTGGTTGCCTATATTGTTGGGTGGTTATTCTCCGAAATGCCTGGAGGCTGGCGCTGGATCGTTGGCCTCGGAGCAGCACCCGCTTTCTTACAATTTGCAATCCTCATTTTTCTACCGGAGACACCCCGATGGCTTGTACAAGCCGGGTCGGAGGATAGAGCGGCGAAAGTGCTCACGCGCATCTATCATGGTTGTCCTGATCGGGATCAAGGAGTCCGCCGGGTCCTTCGCGGTATCAGGAGAGAAATCGAAGAAGAGGCAGAGGAAATGGGCCAGAGTGAAATTCCAGATGCGAATATGCATTGGTTCCATGATACGTCTCAACGAGCCCATGACTTGTTTTATGTCGGCGGGAATAGGAGGGCTTTGACGATAGCAATGATGCTTCAAGGCCTTCAACAATTGTGCGGGTTCAACAGCCTGATGTACTTCTCAGGCATCATTTTTACCGCGCTTTCATTCTCATCGCCAACGCTGACATCTCTCACGGTGGCTGTCACCAACTTTGTTTTTACACTTTTTGCATTCGGACTGATTGATAAGATCGGGCGTCGTCGCATACTCCTGTATTCGATTCCAGTGATGATTCTCGCGCTGCTAGCTTGTGCGGTGGTCTTTTCTTCTATGGAAATCTCCTTTGAACCCGAGAGCGCACAAAAGGCGAATCCGAATGCGAACTCGAACTCACCTCTATTGGTCTTGTTCTGCCTGGCAGTCTTCGTTGCATCCTACGCCTTCGGACTCGGAAACGTACCATGGCAACAGGCAGAGCTGTTCCCTTTGAACGTCCGATCTCTGGGATCATCTTTGGCTACAGCGACAAACTGGGGATCGAACTTCGTCGTCGGCCTCACTTTCTTGCCCATGATGCGGTGGATCTCTCCAACATGGACATTCGTCATCTATGCTGGCGTGTGTGCCGTGGGCTGGGTGGCAGTTCATGCAATCTACCCGGAAATGAGTGGGATGGGCCTAGAAGATGTCAAGGGTCTTTTGGCGGATGGATGGGGTGTCGAGGAGAGTTTGCGACGAAGACGGAGCATGAAGCATATATAGAATACACAGCGACCATTGATTTTGGATTTGTTTCGGCGACCTATGGCAAACTCCAATCTGACATCTTGTTGGATTCTCTGAAGGCCGGGCCCGTAGCCCGACCTAGAAAGGAGAGTGGTCGAGAACGTCGATTATTTCGGAGTGATTATTGGATCTGCCATGGAAATGGCTGCTCTGGGCAGGGACAGGCTGCTACTGTGCTTCTCGTGCACTGTCGTATGCGTTCGATATCTTTCACTTCATCGGTCGTCGCCCAAATGAGACTTCAATTTTTCTCAGCATATACAACCAATACTATACAGCACATACATTTCGTGCTTGAGCTCAATCTACTTTCTTCTTCTACATTCATCCACATCAAGTTGACATTCCACGGATTTATATTTTGACTTCCCATTCCATGGCATACAAAGGACTTGAGTGTTCAACTGAGAAGGTTGGAGCTTCAAGCTCCCTCCCTCGCAGTTTCATTCTGGATGCCCCGAACGAGGTAATTCGAGTTGACATGAAGCTTATTTATGCATCACCCGTTTAAGATGGCCTGTTGATGAATCTCATAGATCCTCCATCATATCGCCAGCTTTCTACCGACTGACAGGGACGTTGTCAATCTATCCAGGTCTTGCAGAGAAATGCACTCCAGAATTCTAGGACCGTCGACCGGCATCTGGAGATCTCGATTCGAAGCAAACTACGACTTGCCTGCAGCAAAAAGCATGGAAGAATTGGAATTTGAATACAAGTCTCGTGCCATTATCCTCTCACGCCGGATGGACTTTCGCGGGCGAAAGACAAACCTGAAGGAACAGGCATGGCTGGAAGTCATCCATACCATGCTTGTCGAGTCCTTGACAATCCCTATCCAGCCCAGTGGACCAAAAACATACAACAGGTTGCGAGAAGTCATGTCGCAGACGAATTTTCTAAGTCGTCCAAAGAAGCAGAGGTCTTGCGAATTCACCTGCGCCATCCAGTTGGTAAGTTGGAAAATAGTAACATCAAGGGAGGTGAACGAAAACTAACAAAAGGTCACTTCGAAATAGAGCCTCACTGCCCTAGCTTTACACCGAGAAGTTTCCGAGCCCTGCTCTCGATATGACTATGAGCTTGCTATAGCTTACTCCTTCGGAAGTGAGCCGAATGACCCGTATATCACACATAATAACCTAGACCTCATCAAGCTCTTGCATATCCGCAGTTTCTGGCAGCGACACCTTCTGGAGCCGGAAGAGATGTCGTTTTACCTTACATTCAAGGATCTGGCAGAAGACCATAAGCCTAAGATGCGGAAGGGATACGGTGCGATTGAATCGGAACTGAGCTCTTCCTGGATCGGGTATTATTGTGAGTTTCCATTTCACTTGGACCAGTGACATCTACACATCTTCTCACCATATTCATCATATCCAGCATGCCTCCATCCCATGCCCCAAACCCGGACCCAGATGAACAAGAACCCGGGCCAGACTTGCGCTGATATTGCTTCTCACTTAATTGATATCCTGGTATGGAATCCCCCATGTCTTCAGCACCCTCCCGCCCCAAATCAATATTTGCAAAATACTAATGTGAAAGCAGTCCTTGGACTTGCAGACGACCGGTGACGAATTCTGGCCAGCAGAATGCAACAACTTTATCCCCATGAGCGAGGACCTGGATATTCACCGCGTGTTCTTTCAGGGATCACAGGGTTACTACGGCCAAACGAGCGATTTGAACCCGGTATTCGGGTTTAAGGAGGATATCTCATTTTCTTATGGGGGTATCCCGGGCTGGGCGCGAATTTGCTTTGTCGTTATTGCTACAGGGCAAGATATAAATTCGTCAGACTGGGTTCACGGGTACGAGGCGATTCTTCTTCCTGGTGGCAGGATCATGATGGGGCGATGGTTGGATTTGAAAGAGCCGAGCGGTCGTGGGCCGTTTATTTTCTGGGACGTGGAGGCGCCATTCTACCTGTAGGAGCTTATTCCATGGCTACCAGGTACAAACGATATCGATATCGGACTGGTACGGTTGATCCACAGGTTCTTAATTTATGGGAGTGGGGATTTGAAAGGGGAACGGTTTATTTGAGGAGGGTTGAAGGAGTCTCATGATGTTTTCGTCTTGGGGGGAAATTTATAGCGATAGAGGAGACAAAAAAAAGAAAGGTCTTTAACACGGATTATGGGATGGACAAACAAAGGGAATAGGCAGGTCGAGACAAATGAAGAAACAAGTTACTCCTCAATGTCCTTCACCTTCTCCCACTGGCCCTTGAGGTTCTCCTTCCACAAGCTGACCTTGTTGTCACCACCGCTGACGGCGAGAATGTTACCGCTCAGACTCCAGCTCACGCGCCAGAGAACGGTGTCGAACTCGAGTGTTTGGCTCGTCCACTGGCCCGGGTTAGATGCGTCGGAAGTCCAGATGCGGACGGTCTTGTCTTGCGAAGCTGAGGCGATGTAAGACTTGGACAGGATGCTAGGGGACCAAGCGACATCGCGGACCCAGTCGGAGTGGCCTTCCAGGGTTTGAGTGAGGTTATAGGTCTTGGACTCGGAGCTGCGGGGGAGGAAATGTGTTAGCATGGAGCGGGCATGCGGAGGGGTTATCGCATGTATAGTGTATCATGAGAACATACTTGTAGTCCCAGATCTTGACCAGATTGTCGCTTCCACCGGTTACGAAACGTCTCTGCTGGCCGGGGCCGGGGTTGGAGCTGATCAAGCTACCCGCAAAAGCAGCTGGGGCCCAGCTGATCGAGTTCACGCCCATTCCATGGGCATGGAAGGTCTGGTGGGTCCAGTTGTTGTCACGGAACTCGAGCACGCTGACATGGCCATCGGAGGAGGCGCAAGCAAGGAGACAACCGCTCTCATGAGGGGCCCACGATACCATGTTGACGGAAGCGGTGTGGAGGGAGAAGTCGAAGACCTTGGTCCATGTGCTGCCACCGACGGGGGAGGTGGCATTCTGGGGTTGTTCTCGCCAGATCAAGACCTTGCCGTCATAGGAGGAGGAAGCTAGGATGGTTCCGAACTTGGGGTGAGCCTGCGAGCGAAACGAATCATTGTTAGTACACCTGCGTTGGGGTCCAGATAGTTGGCATTGTTTTGGGACATCCCACTTACCCATGCGACACACCACACTGCACCTTCATGGCTAACAATTCACAATAGACCAGATCAGCTTTCAAGATTCTTTCCATGTCCCTTTACTTCGAAGGCGATGCTCACCCCTTCAGGGTCTCCACCAGGCGGTGCGATTCCCCCTCAATCTCGAAGATCTTAATTGTTTTATCGGAAGAGCAGGTGGCTAGCCTGCGACCATAGTAGTCTAAACCGGCATCATGCTACAAACAGAATCGAATTGTCAGCCCAACTCAATCGCATTCATCCACGACGGAGATGTTGAATATGGTCCATCAACCCCCCAGTTCAACACAACGTACAATCATGTCCTCGTGCCCCGAGTTGGAAATCACCTGAGCGGCCGCCTAAACATCAAGCATTAGCGTAAGCACCACCACCATTGGGAATTGAATAGAGCACACCATTTTGTCAGGACCGCGTGGGGTAATGAAAGTCGCAAAATAGAGCTGAGGGAGCTGCGCGAGGGCCGACGTAGCCTACAAACAACCTGGCCGCATTGCTATCTCTTATCAGAATGACTAAGCAGGGTCACGTTACCCAGGGCACGTGCCTCGGCCCATCGGTAACCGTGGGGTTCTCCGCGGTGCGGCGACTCTCCTGTCTGGTACACTTCACTTCTTCGTTGTATTTTGCACTCATCGATACCCTGTTTTGCTTTATATTCGTGTGATACCTTGGTTAGAAGCTGCAGCTATCCCGAAACCGACCTGTTGTTTGAACTGCTTCTATCTTGCGTCTTGACCATCTACACATACTCGACACCATGGGCGATGCGCTATGTGGCCCGTCGAATGCGCTTCAGAACTTCCAGAAGCATACGTCTGTTGATCGGACTCTTCAGCAAGACCGGCTTACATCGAGACAACCTTCCGCTCAGGTATGCAAGGCATTCCAGTCTAAAGATCCAAAGTACTAATTCAGACGATCAGGGCTTCCGCTCTCAAAGCCCCCGCGATGGAATCCTCGACCCTGAGTTTGCTGCATTTGAAGCCAACCTCGGAGGACCCCAACTACAAGACATCCAACATCCCGCACAACTGCAACATCCAGCACAGCTTGGCGGACCAGCACAACTTCACCATGCACAGCACCCGAGTGCCAACTGGGCATCGGACTTTCAAAACCTAAATATCTCCGGCCCATCCGCACCTCAAATACACACTCCACCTGTTGCGCAAGCTCAAAGAGGATGGCATAATGAGTTTATGAACCAGCATCAACAACCCGCCCCAGCTCACCATATGCAAGCCCAGCCGATGGCAAACCGCGGATTCCAGTCGTCCTTTGCACCGAACTATTCCATGTACAATAACTCGATGAATATGCAGCAAATGTCCCATGCGCCTCAGCAGCAACACCAAGCGCCCGTGGAGCAATTTGACGAGTCTGCGTTTGAGGCCGCTTTCGACCAGGCCCGGGCAAATCTGGACGAGCTACAACAGCCCGAGGTCAAAGCTGACAACGAACTGCCACTGCACGAAATCAGTCAAGCCGACCCAGGAACTGTTCTTCCAGACCTCGATGATCTCAGATCCGACACTGCCCGCATTGGATCCGATACTATCGCTCAGTCCGACAAGCAAGACCCACTCACGCGGGCTCACGATGCTGATGCTCTTGCTCAGACAGCAGGTCAACTCCTCGACACCGTTCGTCACGAGCAAAACCAAAAGTTCCAGCAAAGCAACTTCCTTGCTTTGATGCGCCGGATTCGTGATCGTGAGGTAGAGGTGGAAGGAGATGAATTTCGCGAAGTCAGTAGCAACCCGTAACGGTTTGGCTGTCAAGCGAGGCGTGGCAGAAACTCCGGTATCATCATTTCGATCTATACCGGCCATTGTCCTTACTGATGTGATTACAGACCGCGCAATCCCTTCATCCCGGCGGGCCTTACTACCCAGGCCAACCAATCCCTGACCAGGCCACGCCCTCCGACACTACGAGTAAGGAGACTTCCCTCCCCGTCGGCGGGGTCTAGTACCACAACAACCAATGTTATTATATGAGCACAAAACCTGACGCTTTCTCCGGCCAGAGGAAACGCCAGTGATTGCTCAACAGACCCGTCTGGCTGAGGAAGAACCTGCCCAATCTGGTACCATCGCAACAGCACCAGGGGACAGCAATGCGCTCTATGAAGGATTATTGCCTATGCATGGACCATTTGACCGGCGACGGACTCCAACATTTTGTTTCCGCGGCGAGGGTGAGATTTGCTCGTGACCAAACAAGGCATCCATATCCGGGGTACAGTAGGGTCACGTGCACCCATTGAGGCCCGAAAGAACAATCAACGTCACCCATTGAGATCTCATCCCGCCCTATTCAGGTCTATTCAGCCACCTGCACAATAGTACCTCATTAATTGATCAATCGTGCGATCGGGTCCACGGGTCATCACCGATTGGACCATTTTTTTTTTCCTGATTTTTTCCCTGTTTTTCCCCCATAGCCAGCGTGATGATTTCGCAGTACATAAACCCTGCTGGGATGCATGTTTCCCTCAGAACCATTTACCACCTTGCTTGCATGAACAATACCACTTCTTTTATTCAAACTCGTACGGAATTCCCCTCAAGACTGCGTTTGCTTGTTCATTATGTCTCCGCCAGACCCCCTCCGCCACCTACTACAAAAGCTCATGGAAACCCAAACAAACCGCAACAACTCTACATCCCCACCTCTTCCACCATATAGCACCAACCCCTTACCTCCTTCACCTAGAGTCACAATGCCAGAATTGATGTCCGACATTGTTTACACTGACGAGCCCAACCAGCTCGCAATAACCATCGATGCAACCATAAACGTAGTAGGCAACAACAACACTCTAGCCCTAACATCGCAACCGAAAGACCCCGCGATCGGCCAGACTTTCGAAGGCGAAAATGACGCCAGTGCATCTCTGGTTCGGAAACAAGATAGAGAGGCAAAGGCTGCAAGACTAGCCTCTATCATCCTCAAGGCTCTCCAACAGGCCGATGGCCTGACAGATGATCAAGGTCGCAAGCGTACTGTTACCGTTATGCTCAAGTGTGGTGTAAAAGTTGAGGGTTGCAACAATGAAGTGATCTCTGATGAGGATGTCAATGGATTGAGTTCCTGCTCGTTACGCGTTTCGTCTGGTGGGAGAAAGCGCGCTGCATCGGTACGTTTGGCTTCTCTCCATTGGGAGCGTGCTGTAGGAATGTTTCTTCCATCAAAGTTTTCTTCTAACTCTATTGTGATAATAAAGGAACCCCCGGCAGCCATACCGCCGCCACCAAAGCGCGGTTGTCGCCTGCTATGACTGGCGATAAAACCGTATTTGTTGCCTTCGCTCTTGGTTGGCCTTGGTGTTATTACACTCGTCATTGTTTGCGCTGTGTCGGAGTCTGCCTTTCTTTATTTGCTAGTTTTTACGGGGAATTTCTGACTCTTGTTTTTCTCTTGCTCTAATTTGATAGTCATTTTGTTCCTGAACATAATTGATAGCAGAATACTTCGCTGTTTAATTTTATATCAACCGTAGAGGCCAGAGATGTGCTTGGGAGGAAACTTCTTAGGAACATGGAAGAGCATGGGCACTCGGGAGGAGTTCTCAAACCAGACTATCTTTCACTATAGGCCGCGCTCGCCAAGTATGTGACGTCTCCATAGCTGCGATGGTAGCTGGGTTGGCCAGCGGAGATGAACTTGGGCCAGAAATTTCGGCTGGGCCCCTGCTGTCGAAATTCGGTCCATGCTTCCTTGACTTGTTCTTCGAAATGTCTCTTGTCGTCCAGGTTGTATCCGCATCTTGCAGCTTCTGCAGTGGTCATCTTGCGCAATTTTGGCATGGTGTCAAACTTTCCAGCTCGGATTTGTGCGAGAAAGGGCTCCCACGGCTCCTCACTGACCTCCAATGATGCCAGGAGTGGACTCGATGCCATCGTGTCACCGGTGAAAATAATGATTGTATCTTTATCTAGACCAATGTTCTTGAGAATCTCAAGCGGCTTGCTAACCTTGCTGTTAACGTAGGTGTAGGCGGTGTAGTACTATATACAGCGGGCTGTTTTGATGCAGTCATTGGGTAATTTAAGTCCTTGCTGAACAGATTGATGTAGTTGGGAATTCGCTGAGAGTGTGAGTCAAGCTGTCCAGGTGGTCGTTGAGAGATGACACTATTCTTGGAGCGCGGAATGTCGATATCTTTGTACATGTCCTAGTATTCCTTGGTCATGGGATCAGGGTTGTAAGGGTGCGTTATATAGATAGTTAAACAGAATGGCTGATCAGTGCGGGTCTGTACATGGTCGTATAATTATTGCTCCGACTTGTAGATCAACTCGTCGAAGTCAAGTTGGCTGGTCCAGCCTCAACGGCTAAAGCGTGCTGTAATTCTGAAGGAGAAATCTGCCTCTTTGCACAGAAATCAATGCCAGGCCTGCTAGTATTCGCAATGGTTCGGTGGACAGCCACTTACTCCTTTACTCAACCTACTTCCCCCGGTCCAACCGCCGTTAGCTATGGAGAGGATCATCCACCTGGTTCGCCATCGTGGAGATGAGAAAAAAGGAATTCGAGTCCACGGAATGAGAAGAGAAGAAGTGATTTGAGGGGTGGAGTTCACTGAGATGAACTAATGGATGAAATAGATGGCGGTCGATGAATGTCTGACGGCATTTTGGGATGAAGAAAACGATTGAATGGGATGAAGATGAAGAAAGTAGATACTGCCATTTCTCTTCATTTGTCGTCAGGTCTGGGCTGGATTATACATATCTTCTTTTTCTTCTTCTTTTTCTTCTACTCTCTTTAAACGTGGCCAATGATTGAGAGTGGCCGATCTTATTCGGCTTTGGACCCTTACATTTCCCCCGGATAATGACGAATTAAGGGAACGGAAGGCTATCCACTGACCCATTGCGGATGGCAGTATGGTGTTTTGGTGAAATTGCAGGATTGCCTGGGGAATGCCGCGGAAGTTCAAATCAGGACCCAACACGCTGCGCAAGGGCATGGGGGCCTTCTCTTTGCGAGCGAAACCTGACCGAGCGCCCTTGTCTATATGACCTTTCGGGGAGATGGGCCGACTGGGGCTCATGGTGGGATAAGCGCATTCTCAATTCTACCTCCCAGTGTAAGAACAGACTTTCCGGGGGTAGTTCAAGTTCTTTGCAGCGTGACTCTAACCTCGGACAACTGAGCCAGGTCGATCATGCGAGATTGGGTTAGGCTTCGTATTGCTTGAATAAACGGCACCTTGAAGATGGAATTCCGGCAACGCCGGCCGATTCCTTAATTAACGTAGGGCCAGGGTGACGAATCTTCGGTAATCGAAATGAATCTCCACGTTTCTGAACGACGGTGTTGGTCGCGTCGGCGTGGCGAGAAGAGTGACTAGTTACTTCGTCAGAAACATGTAACCCGGGATTGCCACTATGACAGGTAAAATGAACTCACTAGCGCATGGAAGCATCTCCCAGAACTTGAGAGGGAAGATGGCCATGGGCACTGGCATCTTACCGGCCTAGAAACAGAGGACCCGAAATGAACTCATGAGGTTGCTAAGTCGACTGTCGATGCATCCCAAGTCGACTGAAGCCACAAGAAGATCTGTCTCGATATCAGTTTCAGTGGTATTTTCTTCGCAATGTCGCCTGGACTCCATGACGTGATTTTGCTGTGGCCCTGGCTTTGGATGCCACCCGAAGAGCGAGCCCGAAATGTGGGTTCTCATACCCCGACGAGTGTGAATATGGCCGGGGAGTCTTCTGAAAACACTAAATATGTCAAGAGTGCAGAGGCCATTATACCCCCAGGATGCCAGATATGTGTAAGAAGAATGAGCCTGACTGGGGCTGGATTGGGATTTATATGGGAGGTGCAAGTTGGTATTGAGGCTGCACTCGCACCTGCCCAAATTTCACAAGTAAACAAGTAAAATGGCAACAACGAAAAGGTAAACAAACCAGTGGCACCTGCCTTATACTAAGGCGCCCTTCGTTGCCTCCAAGAAGGCACCGATCTGTGTTTACAACCCACACTCCGACATACTTCCCTGGGTTGGCCCGAAGAACGCGATGGCGATCTACCACAGACACCTCATGAACCTTACCCGGGGTACCGTTCAGAGCTGTCAGAGAATGGAATGATAACCCATGACCTGGATCAGAGGTAGCAAACCCATTAAGTGGCTCAGAGAATCCCGCTAATAACTGCAGGGCCAATGAAAGCGGGAATGAACACAATGCTGCAACGAACAGTGCGCCCCAGACTGGGCCTGCATAATCGCGCACACGGAAAGAATACGATGAGAGTATATCAAAATTGCGAGAGATATCAAGCGGGGTCAAAAGGCAGTTCAATGCAGAGCAAACTCAGCTATGTTGCCTGCGGAAAGCAGCCTGGAACTGCCTCAAAGTGGAACAATTCGGAAACATTGCGCCAACACGTTTGCCTTGCGATTTTCCAGAGAGCCTGCCCTGAGAAAAGTCACGTTGTGATGATCTTGTCAATAAATTCAAACGAGGATATCACAAAGGTATCATCCTTTCAAGCCGTCAATCCTTCCAAGACCCTTTGTCTGCCCGGGTTGGTTTGTTGACAGTTTGACCGCTCTGCTGGTATTTAATGAGCTCTGAATAAGGCTGCTTTACGCGGCATGGCTGGTTCTTCCCCTTCCCAGTACACCTCGCTCGCCATATTCGGCTTGCAAAAGGTCCCGCTTTAAAAAAAAGCACCGAAAAAGTACCCAACACAGTATCTACACAGACTGGAAATTTGGCATAAACAACAACATTGATACCCTCCCGGATGTCATAACCTGGGCAAAACGACAGATCGATCTTTACAAACATCGACCCTTGCCGGTAACGCCAAAAAGGGCAGAACGGCTCACTCAACTCGGCCACGAGTGACAATTTCCGGGCTCAGCTCCATGATATGACACAGGTCAAAAAGATTGATTCGCCGATGACACCTACCTTTCTACTCCAGAAACCATTACACAAGGCATGTCAATTGCCACAGGAATATTCCGAGCAGAATCATGTCTTGTCTGAGCTACCCCCCGCGGCTGACAGGCACGCGGCCTATTCAATGCGCAATGCAAGATCCATGGATACCAGTAGTATATTTTGGCCCTCCAGTCCACTATCCAGCGTTGACATGATGGATTACGACCATCCGACTATACACTGTGATATTATTCACGGCCTCTGTGCTATTGATCCAGTCACTGCCAACCAAGTCCTGGAAAGGTATACTGCGAAAGCTATACCTAATGGATGGTGCCGCGGAATCGAGTTCTTGCTAGCGTGTGTATGTATGTGGAATCTCGCAGATACCAATACCGATCGCCAGGCTCCAAGATTGGTTGCGGGTTTCGCCATCAGAGAGCTGCGGCGTATGTCGACGAGAAGGACACGCGGGCTTTCAATCTCTACACCGCCATCTCGTTGATTGCTGCTCAAGGAGTTCAGAGCGAATTTTAAGAAGCATATTGGCAGCCAATACTTCAGAGGCCGTACGTTCCCACTGGCCCTGTCTGTAATTTTATCCTGCTCTATCATGGCCATGAACTCGCGGGCCGAAACCACGA
Source organism: Penicillium pancosmium (assembly GCA_031761475.1). Lineage (NCBI taxonomy): Eukaryota > Fungi > Ascomycota > Eurotiomycetes > Eurotiales > Aspergillaceae > Penicillium > Penicillium pancosmium. The sequence continues at coordinate 5,399 of JAVMSB010000401.1, read as the reverse complement.
TGCTCTGGTAGATGCAAAGCAGTAGGCAATATTTCTCGGGCTATATTTTACGCTCTTCCTTTGTTCCTCGAGGGGACCAAGGAACTTTTGGTCCGTTGAAAGAAGTCCGGCAGCCTGTTTCGCCAGTCCACCACTGGTGACATCCAGAATTATATAGAAGTGATCCCACGACAGCTGCTGTATCACTTTCTTCCAAGCTAACCCAAAGCTTTCATGTGAAGTGAAATCTACTCGAGCAACCTGGAGCCTGCCAAAAACACCATAATCTCGACTTCTATGAAGTGGTTATCGAGGGCAACTCAACTACATCATCTAGGCAAATCTGCCGAGGACAAGTCGGCTTTAGTCGCGAAGGCCTGACCAGAAATTCTAGAGACGCCAAACAAAAACCTCTTACTTACACTACGCCGAGGCTCAAACTCTGACGGTCATTTCGAACAGAAGCAGAATGAAGTTAGTGGGTGAAGTGAAGTCACCTTGGGTAGAGCTAGACGAACAGAAGCGTGCGATTAACGCTCTACCCAACGAGAGAAAACTGCGAAGGCTTCTTACTAATTTGACAGTGAAAGAATTTATCCCATGCTTGTGATAGTTTCACTGATACTATCTATTTCAGGCCCGCTGGTGCAATACATGCCTTGGACTGGGAGACGGAGCTCTCACCAACTACAACGAGACAATCTTCGTACGCCAAGTGCGAGACCAGAGGAACAGAAACTGGCGACTGCGTCGGTAATCATGTGAAACAGTCTCTATCCTGACCAACGTGAAGAAGTTCGGCAAGTTCGCCGTCTGGGTTGTACCAATTCTGCGTGGTTAGCTCGGAGATCTGCATGCTTGGAATGAAAATGAGGGCGACTTAGATCTGGCTCCAAAATTCTTCGACGGGAAGAAAAGCAAGGTAGCTCTAATCGCATATTTCTACCATTGAAGTGACATTGACGCTGTTACAGTCCTCGTCGAAAGCTCGCAAGTACATACCGGACATGGCGGGAAGAACTGTCAGCGTAGGCGATATCGCCGACAGTGAAAGTCCCGGCCGAGCGATTTCTGCGCCGCTCTGGCATATATACCTAATTATAATTGTCGCAGAAGGCCAGCGCACCCAGTTACCCAATTACCCAAACGAATTTGATCAAGCGGATGAGTTTCGAACCGGAAACAAGACCCGGCTCCTTGGTCGGAGGCAATCCGTGTCACGACCCTTATATAGGAGGAAATTTCTTCCAAGAAAACAACATTTGTCACTTGGGGGTCATGGGGCTTCGATATCGCCTACGTGGGAGAGTGGCTAGACCAAGAAAATGTTAACCACAACGTTTTGGACTGACTGGAAGAACTTGTTTTTAAGAAAACAACATTCGTCACTTGGGGATCATGGGGCTTCGATGTCGCGTATCTGAGAGGGTGGCTAGACCAAGAAAAGGTTAGCCACGACATCCCGGGAAATGACAAGGTCTTTTTATACCAAAAGTTTGATATAAATTTCACGAAGCACCTTGGAGGTACTTTCTCAAAAGGCACACCTGTCAACCTTCAATAGTACCGCCGACAGGCTCCCGGTCTTTCTTTGCCTTGTCATCCATATTCCTGTGGCGTACAAGCCAGGGTTACAATCGGACCTCCTATTCTGAGATCGCCGGGCGATCACGAATATCCGCATCGATCGAACTGGGGTACTCGCAGCCAAACTCTCCACGACCACGCTCCAGTGCACCTTCTAATGCCAGTCACACACCAACCGCCACCGGTCAGGGCCAGAGTCAGAGGGCCCAAACGTTAGCCAGTCTCAGTAATATATCTACAGATATAACTGCACTCTCCTTGATCCTTACCTCCCCCGCCTAAATATCGTCATGTTCCAGATCGTATTGCGACAACTAATAGTAAGGTTATTTATCTATAGGAATTAGGGGATGCTGAATCGTGGCAGTACTTCCAATTCCCACGAGCTGAGGGTGGGAGTGCAGATGATACTTTTGACCAAATATGTCCAGAGCGAACGGCCCGCACCACAACTCTACTGGCAAGGTCTATTGAGCTGTAGATGATATGAAAGCTGTTTGAGTACAAAAAATCCGAAGAATAGAATGAACACTTGCTGAAGCCTCGTCAATGTTCGCCACTTGCTTTCTCATAGCGATATTTCTTAATAAGCCGCTCCTCATCATTAAGTACAAGTACAAGTGCAAAAATAATTAAAATTTGTTCACAATAATCTCATGAATGTGCATTGAGAATCTACACCGCCGAGCTTTGGGGCTCAAAGCACCAGGCCCCTTGGGATAGTTCTGATATTATATCTCTCCCTAGTAATGATAGCGATATGAGCTTAGAGCTCCTTCTCACAATTCGTCGGATAGACACCAAAGCACCAGTTCCAGTTACTTTCCCAGTTACTTCCAAATCCATTAGTCTCACCCTCCATAGCCCATTGACCATCCAAATAGTTTCTCTTATCATCCTTAATCCATTCAGAGAAAGAAAATCCAGCAAAGTTTGAATAGTTGACAATATCAAGGAAGAAATCGAGACCGGCCTTCTTAGTATTGGGTCCAACAGGTTCGTCCATGAATTCCTGAACTTGGGTATCTGTCATTGTGGCGTATTTGGAATTGCACTGTACTTTGACGCCGCCCTTTCCAACATGCGTGAAACCTGGGTTGATGTCATCGTCATTCCTACGGGTCATGCGGGTTGATGACACGGTTGTAGCATGATCAACGGGTTGAAGGTGTCCGATATGATGATGGGTTCCATTGGTAGCCACCAGAAGAGGCAGATGGTTGGTCTTTCTATTATGAAAGACAAAGCTTAATGGCATGCTGGAGTTGTGCAAGGCACGAACACCAGAATCATAGACATCACGCTTACCCAATGACTGGGGTAAGTGTGTATGATTGAGAGGCATTCCCTCATAATGAATGTCACTGAGTGAAATATGGTCGCCCATCTGACTAAAGTAGTCATCGATATGAGCGAGTCCATCATCTCTCTTACTCCAGGATCCGGTTTGTTGGAAGTTGTTGTAAGCAAGGGCAAATGATCCAGCTGTGGTAATAACAGAAATGGCACATGTTTTCGCATCTTCTCGCGTCCTGGTTTCCCCTGCCGTCCAACAGGTGTCAATGGAGTCGACTAGATGTAGAGCACCACTTTGAGCAGCAACAATAACACCCGCTTTTTCGCCGATGAATTTATTAGCGATGGAAGTGACGGTTGCTGAGCTTGCTCCTGCTGCGATTCTCCATCCATGAGCAGGTATATAGGCAGCGACCTCGGTAGACAGAACGCAAAGCGCCAAAGGGCCGTAATTGGAGACTTTCATGTTCAATCAAATATCGAGGAAGAGGTATTGAGAGAGAATGATAGCGAGATGAAGAGAAAGGGTGTTGATGATTGTATGAATCCAGAAGCAAGGAGCAATGCTTGCTTTTATACCTAATATGGACGCTCGAGGTTGTGGCATTTCTACATCCGACATGCATATGCAAGTTCTAAAATAGATTGAAAAGCTTGGGGCACAGCCTTATCCGACACCAACTAATACCTCATGCTAAGCGGTCATACGGCCCCTTATAAAGTAGACTCATGTTGTTATAGTATGCGAGAATTACTCCGTGGTATGCACGATTTAATGTTTGAGCCATGCACTGAGGCCGATTATTACTGTATTGCGTTAGTCTCTGAAACTCGAGAGGCGGCTTGTTTTTTCCGACGAAGTCAGCCTTAGCGATTCAATGAATCTATTAGTGCTAAATTACTGGGGCCAATGCCACTGGGGCCAATACCACTGGCGTCAATACCACTAAAATTATATCCTACCAATATGTATTAATAAATTAGCTATATTTACAAATAAAGCTTTGTATAATACTGATACAATAGGATTTTTACTACCTATAGTACAATATGCTAATAATAAAGCTAACACATAGGGGCCAATCCACTGGGGCCAATACCATTGAAGAAAAGCCTTGTGTCACCTTGATATTTGTATGTACGGCGGACGATAGCGCCCGGAAGGGGGGGGGGGGACAAATTATGTAAGGCAATTTTTTGGCGGGCAGAATCCTGGTCGTCCCCCCTGGTCGCAAGTTATCATCCGCCATATATCTCCGTCTCGATTCTTCTGTGATCTTCTTTCTTCCATTTGTCAGCCGTGGACTTCATTCGTTATTGACCCGCAATCCGAGGCGCTTGAGTGAAAAGGGGCCGCGTTCCAATCAAATCTCCATCTTCTAATTCAAATTAAAACACCGACACAGATCCATCCAACCCAGACGATTTCCACCAAAATGTTGGAAGGGTTTCTCGCCTCGGTGCCACCATCACCTGAGTGGGCTAACTTTTGGGGCAGTCTATTTGAAGGCGCCCTATCCGCTTTCTCAGTCTGGCTCATTGCTCAAATCGGCATCACGAGGACCTACGCTATTCAATTAATCTGCTCGTTATGCATCCATCTTGTCCTATTTCTTTTCGCTATTTTTTTCGCTTATCAAGATGGATGGCCCAAACTGGCTATAATGGAATGCCTTGGGAGAACGATTGTTATTTCTGTGTTTGGGGCAATTTGCCATAGATACTTTTATAGGCAAGACCGAACACGTATGTATTTTCATTCGCCGAAATGTTAATTCTTCTACTGACTTTTACCTACAGAGATAGGAAGAAGGGCAAGTCAGAATGAGAAGTAGGCAGAAGGATATCAATAAAGCCTTGAAACATGAATATTCTTTCAAATATGATCATTTATAGGGCCACTCAAAATTATCTTCACCTCTTGTTTTCTCCGTTTTTCCCCCTTGGGCTCCATTCTGAGCCACATTATCCCCTTTGTGATTTCAACAACTAGGAGGTATTCAAATGCTCTGCCACGCTTCAGGCCTCGGTCAATTGAATTGCAGGATTTTAGGAAAATTTAATGCGAACGTGTAGAGGCTGTGTCCATCAAGGTACTTGTTTTCACTAGAGCCATAACCGGATATAAGGTAGCTGCAAGTTCGCTATCTATAGATGTAAAGCGGCCCTTCTTGTCTGAACGAATACGAGCTATATTGTTAGCCAAAATCTAGTATATAGCTATATATATCTACCTTAGTCAATCCATATAACAACCTTATGCCCCTTAAATCTCAATAGTATAGTCTAGAAACTTTATTATCCTATAACACTATAGATCTATAACTAATAAGCCCTAAAATTAAATATACCTAGGTATGTTAGAATATAGTCTAGTCTAGAACTTACTTAAGTTTTAAGGTGAATATAACTTGTAGAAAGGATATAGTGTGTAGAATAGTAATTAGGTAGGTGCGGTTTAAACTCCTGGTTTACCTAGGGAGGGGGGGAAAAGCCTGAGTCGGGTGAGCAAAGTATGTATAGGAAATATATATATA
>JAVMSB010000400.1:0-24231 GCA_031761475.1 Penicillium pancosmium | reverse complement strand
ATAGTATATACTAACTATACTTTACTGTACTATAGTATAGTATAGTATAGTATAGCATAGTTACTACTATACTCGTGAGTACCTCCGCACGGCGGCTCTCCCGTGACCAACGCAGTCCAGCCCAGTCCAGCCCAGCTTCATCTTCACTTCTCCATCTCCCCCACCCTTCCATCCTCCGCCCTTTCTCCTTCCCCTCCTTTCCTTTCCTATCACAGGAGATTATCCTGATCGCTCCCCGTGGGGCCTCACGGCTTCCTCATCCTCTCCTTCTCTCCCTCCCCCCACTACCTGGTGACGTTGACGTTGACGTTGACCGCTCCAACACCTAAGGTCGCCTCACCTTAATTCACCCACCTCATCTCATCTCACCTCGATCCGGCGAACCGGTAATGTCGGCCCCTGCCAACTCATCCACAGTGGTTCGCAGCCATTCGACCTCTTCCAGGCCGTCGAGAGCTGTCCAGTCCGATCTACCCCATCGCACTAGAAGCGTGGCGGTCCGATCGACCAACTCCTCCCAGCCCCCTCCACACTCTCACTATTCACACTCCAAGACCCCCTCTCACGACCGTCGTCCCCCCTCCAACCATGCCGCTCTAGACACCATCGCCCGCCGCGATTTCGAAGCTTCCAACCCTGCCAGGATGCCTTCTCGTCGTGAACCCTCCTCCGAACGTTCGCAAGAACGCCCATCCACCGCGACCCGGACCGAGTCCACCCGACGACACTCCAGAAACCCATCGTCATCAGGTCACAAACGAGAGAGCATGGACACTGCCGCCGCCTCTGCGCCCGAGCGCGCTGCAGATTCTTCCCAGCATGCGACCGGCACTCAATCCTCCCAGCCCTCTTCTTCCCAGCCTAGGCGTCGCACGACCATCACCACGCCAACGGGCCAATGGGCGCTCGGGAAGACCATCGGTGCGGGGAGCATGGGTAAAGTGAAGTTAGCCAAGAATATGGAAACTGGCGAGCAGGTAAATATCACCCTTGAATGCGATGATCTCAATTCGCTGAGCGATGCGCAATGTTATGAAATGTGATGGGTCGACGTGTACTAATTCCGGTCGCAGGTTGCCGTCAAGATCGTCCCCAGACTCTCGACCGAAGAACACCGCAACAGCCGCGACACTGAACGAGCCGACCGATCAAAAGAAATTCGAACCGCCCGAGAAGCCGCCATTGTCAGCTTGGTGAATCACCCGTATATTTGTGGCATGCGCGATGTGGTACGGACAACATATCACTGGTACATGCTCTTCGAGTATGTCAATGGTGGCCAGATGCTCGACTACATCATCTCCCACGGCAAGTTGAAGGAGAAGCAGGCTCGCAAGTTCGCTCGACAAATCGCCAGTGCCCTTGATTACTGCCATCGCAACAGTATTGTCCACCGTGACTTGAAGATCGAGAACATTCTAATCAGCAAGACTGGCGATATCAAGATCATCGACTTTGGCCTCAGCAATCTATTCTCCCCGAGGAGTCTACTCAAGACATTTTGTGGCAGTCTCTACTTTGCTGCACCTGAGTTGCTCCAGGCGAGACAATACACCGGACCCGAGGTTGATGTGTGGAGTTTTGGAATTGTTCTTTATGTTCTTGTTTGCGGCAAGGTGCCATTCGACGACCAGAGCATGCCTCAACTCCATGCCAAGATCAAGAAGGGTGTGGTCGAATATCCACCTGGCCTGACTGCTGGTTTGTTCTACCCTCCATATATTTATGCGTTTTGATCGCCACTAACAATCCTCCTCAGAATGCCGCCATATCATATCTCGCATGCTGGTCACTGACCCGAAGCAACGCGCGAGCTTGAACGAAATCATGAACCACCCTTGGATGAACAAAAGCTTTAGCGCACCCCCAGAAAACCACCTTGCCCACCGCGATCCACTGCAGCTGCCGTTGGATCAAGAGGTCATCGACAAAATGACCGGATTTGACTTTGGCCCTCCAGATTACATTGAAGCTCAATTGATGAAGGTGCTGGAATCAGATGATTATCAACATGCAGTCCGACTTAATTTCCGTGAACAGCCTATCGCCAACCAGGCAGAGAAGAAGCGTGGCGTGTTCGACTTTTATAAACGACGCAACTCAGCTGCTAGCCGCGATACCCTGTCAGCACCTTCTGCTGAGGCGGTGCAGCTGGGTAATGACCCCTTGAACGCTTATAGTCCCTTGGTCTCGATCTATCACCTCGTGAAAGAGAAGTTGGACCGAGAGCGGACCGAAACTCGCCCAGGCGCCCTTGGTATTCGTCCGACCGCCGGCGAAGAGCAGTTGCCCCCGGTGGCGCCTCCCGAGGCTGCACACACCAACCAGTACCAACTGCCTGGAGAGAAGGATATTGGCCGCCGATCTCGCCCACGTGCCAGAACCCACGGCGAAGACGAAGTCACCGAGGGCATGAAGAGTCTGCACACGCACTCACCTTCAGCTCATGCCGTGCCAAATGTGGTGCACCCCGACACCCCTGCCAAGAAGGAGAGCACTGCTGCAGGTATCCTGAGACGCTTCAGCACTCGCAGGACCAAGGATCGCAGCCGCGATGTCGATCGCGAACGTATCAGCACCCCGAACACTCCTACGCTGAATGTCCAAGCTCCTGCCGACTCCGCATCCCCTATGCACCGCGGGTTTAGCGTGAGACGCACTCGACGTGCTGATCCCTCGCCGGCTCCTCTTACACCCGGTGGTAGCCAGCCTCAGCAAGACTTCCTCGCTGCCCCAGGCTCGGCCGAACAATCCTCCCAGTCAAAGTTTTTGGGTCGATCTACTAGCGTCAACTCTGCCGACTACCGACCTCGCAGAACCGCCCGGAGAAGTGATGCTGATACGCTGGACGTTGGTCAGCCTCCTTCGACTAGCGGGTCTGATCAGATTGGTCCGAATAGTCAACCTGACCAAACCGGCCTGAGACCTAGTACTCGCACGCACACTGCACGAACCATGTCACTCGGTCACGCACGCCGAGAGAGCATCCAAGCTCGTCGGGCTCGACGAGAGGCTGCCAGAGAGGCAAATGTGCCAGAGGAGACTGATGCAGATATCTCTGGCGTGGGCACAGCACTAGAGAGCGCCAACGAAGGAGAGGATCTCTCCAAGCCTGTCTACCTCAAGGGTCTCTTCAGTGTGTCCACCACCAGTAGCAAGCCCTTGCCCGTTATCCGGGCGGACATTATTCGCGTTCTGAGGCAGCTGGCAGTGGAGTATGTTGAGATTAAGGGTGGTTTCAGCTGTCGCCATGCCCCTAGCATTGACCTCGATAAGGTGGTCGATGTTAGCCCTCCCAGCCCCGATCGACAGGGTCAGATCTCGCACCGTCGCCGGATTAGCTTCGGTGGTCTTCTTGGACATGACGATTCCCGGGATGACAGCAGACATGATAGCCGCAGTGGTGCTAGACTGCAGCGTCGCACCCAGGGTCAACCAGACCGCAGTTTCACCACCAACTCGGACGGATCCGAGGAATACGTTGCTCGAGAACAGCCCCAGGCCGCGGTTGGCGAACGTGTTGTTGGCGAAACCACAACCCGGGTCCAAAGCGACACCGGCGAGAATCTTGTGCTACGATTTGAAATCCTCATTGTGAAGGTTCCTCTTTTCTCGCTGCACGGTATCCAGTTCAAGAAGGTTTCCGGTGGCATGTGGCAATATCGTGAAATGGCGAAGAAGATCTTAGATGCCTTGCGCCTGTGATGCAGCACCTTCTCGCTTATCCTGACCTCCCCCCAAAAAATATTCGCGAACAACAACGGGAAAAAGCATATAACCCCGCTCGTGAACACACATATCCTGGCAGTGCTCTGTCTGTCAATTCGCAAACCAGGTACATTTATCAACGACGCATCCGCATGATCATATTATCATTTGTCTTCACACCTTGCATGTCGAAGCAGCCCTTGCCAACGCCCCCTCCTTTTTCATCTATTAGCCCCATTGTTCCGGTCTGCTCTGCATTTCCTTCCGCCTACACTCACCCGCGCACACTCGTTGCAGCATTTCCTACTAGCCCTTCGGACCCGGGCCTTCTTCTACCAGGAAAGTCTTCATGATGTACATTAGAGCCAACTGAAGACTCATCATGTATTTCTTCCTCCGCGTTCGTTCCCCATGATTACTTCTAAGGCGCGGGAAATCGGCGTTGTACAGCTTTGAGTGGAATTGATTGTTGTCTGTTTTTTTTTTCCCTTCCTCTTCCCTTCCCCCTTCTCTATCTTTTGAATGATGTTGAATGCGATGTTTCTATGGGTCAGTCAGAGCCTCGGTATTTTTTCGGTTCCACTGTAGATTTTTGTAGAGTGGAGTGGAACAGCTGGGTACCCTAAGGGCTGCTTGTTGCTTGTTGCTTTCTTTAGATTGATTGAGTTTGTACCATGGATCTGAGCGTTTAGCGGGTGATCGACCTTCACAACTGCAGTTTATAGAAAGTGGTGGTTCTGTCCGCAGTAGGGGATCAATAAATTACATTCGTCAACCCGTGAGCAAGTTGTGGATTGGCTACTCCGTACACAAGTTTCTATATTTATTCCTCAGTTTAATACGAGATATGCGGAGTACGTGTAGGTAGATCTTCGAAGGGTCACGAGAGATTTACTGCCCAACTTGAAGGTGAGGACGATCTACGAATCACACCTGCGCCATCATTCAAGGATAGCACAGCCCTGGAGGACAACACAACTTGAAGTAGAAGTGAGCCAGCTATCGAGTTACGTTAAAAGTAAATAAATATTAGAATTATATTTCAAATTTTTTATGACAGTTCTAAATTAAGATAGCACTCTATTATGATTGTACGTACAACAAGCCCAACTCCAACCAAACATTTTCAGAAATTTCACCGTTCAATGAAATCAGGACAAGGCGCCTCACATTCCACAGCTATACGAATCTTCTTAGATACATCCTGCACATCCGTAACACTCTGCAGTGTATCAATTTCATGCTCAGAATTGATCTGCACTTTACCCAAGAGTAAAGGGAGCACAGAAGATTTCCATAGGAAAGTGCTATACTTGCGATTCTCCACTGAAACAACCAGCAACAACGCTACTGCGAGGAGAACCAAGATGGCGGGAAGCGCGATCCAGGCCCAGCGAACGTGGATGTATGTCTCTGTGCGGAATGTTGTTCCTGGGAGTTGTTTCGCGGATGTGCTAGTTCGAATGTGATCTGTCATGCTGTTCGTCATGGACGTCACCGAGTCTATTAGATTGGTCCTACTCCAGAGTGTGAGGAGCGGATTTAATCCTGGGGTTGATTTTTCGATGGATTGTGCATCGACCGTGTAGAGGGTTGAATTGAATAGCCCGGTCAGAGTACGGGATAGATCCGCCCAGGTACTATTTTCGATGGTATAATTTGAGTTTGGCGAGAGAGGTTTCGTATCATTGGTTGAGACGAGCGTTGATAACCATATACCAGTGATGTTGGACCGGATATTCTCGCCTAGGTGGAGATCCTGAGTCTCGACCAACCCAATATGTTGCAAACCGTCTTCATTCGATTCGCGTGTTTGGGTGTATTTCCTTTCACACAGTGACACCGAGCATTCCGTCAGAGTAGGCTTATCCTCTGGCGTCGTGCTATTTTTAGATGTCCACGTCGTTAGTCGTCCTTCGTATTTGGCACTCAGGAACGAGACGATTTGTGCTCGATCACCCTCCTTAACGGCAGAACCGTTTGATAAGCTGACAGCAGACCATAGATTCGGAATGGCAAAGACTGAATAATTATCTTGTGACAACCACTTAGCATCGTCGACCCAGATCCCCGGTGTTATAGAAGCTCCGCTTGGCGTCGTATAATTGCAGTCAAGCGGGATCTCGGCCATCCATTCCTGAGTGTAGAGTCTGTGCTGGTCCGTACTCGGCTTGCAGGATTGATTCGCCTCGTTCGTGACGTCCTTGCATTGAGAACAGACGCCCAATGTCACAAAATCGTCGTATTCACAGTCACCAGAGGAACAGATTGGATTGAGACGGTTATTTTTGGATTGGGTTAGGCCATTGAAAATCGCAGCTTGCATCGATGGCTCGAGTCCCCGTGTCGTGATATTTAGAATGTCAATTTGAGGCGCGACACTTCTAGTCCAGGCAGGCCAATATTGATCTGCAGACTGAACGGCAGATGTCCCAGTGTCAACTTCCACACGATGAGAAGGATAGGACAATATCTGCTGCGCGAATGGGTCGAAAGCGATCGCAAGTATCATCAAACCCGCTCCGATGGTTGCTAGTCCCGGTGTCACTGTCCAGAGAGACTCTAGCGCACCCACCGGACCACGACTAGCCTGATCAAGCACTTGCATGTGATAAAACGGAGCCGGATTGTGAAATGTAGTCCATTTGAGTTGACTGAGACAAGAAGAAACAGGTACAAGCATAGAAGCTTTCGCGACGGTAGCAATCACAGAAACAACTGTATTAGGCGAAATAGAACGTTCCCAGCTCGCATACTTGTCACCATCAACGTATACGAGAAAAACCACGAGGAGCACGATGCTCACGATGCTCAGCGCGCATCCGCCGGCTTCCCAGGTCCATGATCCAACCCGATCAAATCGTCTTCCTGGTCGTCGCTTTTTGCGCTCGGAAATCGGCTCGCTTGATAGGGGGAGTGGTTGTTGGTCTTGGTTGTCGTCTGATGTGCGCGGTTCTGAAAACATCTCGCGAAAATGGCCGCGGTTCGAGATAGGGGATATTTCTATTGGTGATGCCATGTTGTTTCGAGGTGTGTATCCTGGTTCGGGACTCGGGCTGTTGTCGTCGCGTGGTGGCACATTTTGGGCATTGCGCTGGTCGTCTATTGCCGAGTATGTATATTGTGAATCCATACTATGTGCTCTTGGTATTTTCCCTCCTTTCTTCTTTTCATATGGGTATTTATTCCCTCCAGACAGGGGTGTTAGGGTCCGATATGTGTAAGATCACAGATTGGGCATCTTTGGTAGTGTGAGTAGTAGTTCCAGTACGGCCGGTAGGACTTTCGGCGCTGGGCGCATTACTAGTAGTATGGCGCTTGACACGGGATATTCCCGAACAAGTGGACTTGTCTGAGATTGCTTGAGTCGAATTGAATGCGCCTCAGGATCCGCCTTGATTATGTGCCAATCGTAGGGTGTTTATCAATAGATGCTCCGCCATTATTGTGGGGGCCGCTGCACTGCCGTTGGGGTGATGGAGTTCACGAAAATTGCAGCCTTGTACGGTGTGTTCGTAGGACATACGGTTTCGGGGTTAGTCAGTGGGCGATCTTCTGGTAATCTCGATCCAGGATTTTAGTCTTTGGGGAGTTCAATCCTGGTGCGAGTTTGTTAAATTGGGTTAATCTCTCGCTTAGAGCGAGGCTGCGCATTTGACAATCGATTGAACTTCCTCCCATTCGAATTCATGGGAATGAATACGGCAATGCCTGTTTTACATGGATTGATAAGGTTGTTCTTGTATAAATGAGTGAAGTAAAGAAAATTCTCGAGTAGCGTGTATCATTTCTCGTTAAAGGCAAAATATGTGCGTATGTGGGATCCCTCCGGCTTCTTCTTTCACCCCGATCAATAGCTCAGTAACCTCAATCTGGCTCTTCTCTTCTGTCTGGCCCCTCGACATGGCTCAACCAATCGCAGCTGCTATCACACTTGTAGGCACGCCCTAGTCGTCCATTATGGCCTTTATCTTCGCCCTCAAAGACCTCGGCCATGCTGGTCCTCGACTTTTCTGCTCCTTCATCGCCTGTTCCAATTGCTGTCGCGTTCGCCCCCGCATTTCTCGCGCCTCCTGATCTATTTTCTGCTGCTGTTTCGCTTCCAACTCTTCCTCCTTTCTTTTCATAGAGAGACGGATTCTTCCGAGTAACTCCAATTCTATGAGAGTGGTTCTGTCCGTCTCTCCGTTCTTCTCCTTCCTTCTCTGCACCAGCAATTCACCCAGAGAAGCCGCCTTCTCAAGTACAGATGTCTCGAAAAATGCCACTACAAGCCGCTCAAGGTTTTCCAGCGTGTGATCCTGAGGATTCCCATAGGCTTCGGTCTCATAATCCAAAGCCTGGAGGCAATTAGCTTCGGCAGCATCGTATTTCCGCATCTCGATCTGCGCACGGCAAAGCCAAAAGCGACTTTTCAGGGCCTCTTCATTGGTGGGGCCGTGTAAAATAGCCCGCTTAGTTGCTGCGAGGTCAAAATGCTTCTGAGCCAGCTCATAATTCTTCCTATCGTATTCCAGGAGGCCGAGAGTGTGACTGGCGCGCAAAGCAACAACAATTCCCGACCCAGCATCCTCAAATCCAAGGCTTTGAACCTTCATAAGTACTGATTCCGCGTCTTCGTGCTGTCCCATCCCGCTATATGCCATCCCCATGTTAAGCATAGAATTCAATGTGTCCTCGTGTGTCGGGCCAACAATTCTTTTTTGCTCCTTGGCTAGAATTTCAAAAGAATTCCTCGCGCTCTCGTAATCTTCCATTTTGAATAGACATAAAGCAAGCAAAGTTAAGGGCTTCAAATCGAGGCGGCTTGTCATTCCCCGAATTTGACTCATTGAAACGGCTTCTTCAAAGATAGCTCTCGCCTCGGGGTATTGTCCCAGGTTGTAAAGAGATTCGCCTTGCACAGAGGCCACTCGGATGGTATATTTGCGGGAAAATTTAGAAGACTTTTTCAAAGTGTCCAGTGCTTCTGTCAAGAACTCCACTGCCAGGTCGTATTCTTTAAGTTCGAACGAAGCAAAGCCGCTTCGACCCAAACAACCTATCATAGCTTTTGTCGTTTCTCCAGCGGTGCCCCGTATATGAGTTATAACGGGCTGGAAGTGAAATCGTGCCTCCGCCCACTTCTCTTCGAAAAAGAGTAATTGGGCAAGCTCATAACTTGTCAGGATGGTGTTGTCGTGTTGGGGTCCCAAAACCGCTTGTTGGGAATTGAGCGTTCTTCTGAGAATTGCTTCGGCCTCTCTGTAATTACCACGTTTGATTTCTGCATAGCCAGATCCATATAAGGATAGGAGTGTGTCAGGATGATATGGCCCAAGAATTTCATGCTGCCATTTGGCCGAGAATCCAAAGAATAAAGATGCCTCCTCCCATCTGCTCAGTCGAAAACAGACTTGGGCGAGATGATAGGATGTCTTCAGTGTTGCTTCGTTCCTCCCTCCAAGGGCATCCCTCTGGACTTTGAAGATCTTTTCAAGTAACTCCGCGGCTTTTTCATATTCCTTTATCCCATGTGGCTTTTCGTCAATTAACCAATCCCCTTCTCTAAACAGATGAGATAGGCTCGCGACAATCGACTGCAGCTTGCCGGCTTCACTTTCTGTCATGAGAGAGCGAGATGAAGAAGCCGCTGTAGAGATGGCCTTTTGTTCCCCATTGTTGGTATTCCCAGAGTGACTTTCGTCCGGAGAAACAACAAACCCCTCAGAAGCTGTCCAGGACTTGGATTTCAAATCATATTTCAATCGGGTTCCAGAGGATACTGTATTCCTTGTCCCATTTGGAAGCAAACTTTCTCCCGGCGTTCGATCTCCACTTCGAGGCGACGGCAAAACAAAAGCCACTTCTGGGCTTTTAGCCTTCACAATGGTCGAATCGTCTGGTGACTCTACGCCAAGAGCTTCCGATTGGATTTCCTCGGTACTTCCCTGACTGACAGTTTCTTCGGAATCGCTGTTGTCAGCACCAGGTGGATTCGTATGGAGTATCTTTGATCGTATTGTCAGATCATTTTGTGAAGGTTCCGAGGTGTCGGGAGCTTGGGGCAAATCCAAAACGATATCCATCAGCTCCCCACTGTTGAAGGCTTCAGATACACCTTCAAAGACAACTTGACTATTTTCACGGTTGAATATGGGAGTTGCGTCTGGGGTCTCATCATGAGTCGAGCTTGCCTCGGCCGATTTGACAGCGGCTTCGGGTCCAGATTTGGAAGATACCGAGTTTCTATCTTGATTGGGTGATAGAGGTGCGTAGTGAGTACCATCCCAGCTCATCTCATGGGAAGGGCTAGGGTCTTCGATTTCATGCTGAGGAGGAACTAGAGTTGTGTCTTGATCGATCGTGGAAGATATGTTATGAGATACATCTCTAGTCAGGCTCGCGAGAACAACCGATTCATTGATGGGCTGAATGGATTCGGTCTCATGGGAAAGGGCTGCATGACTCTCCTGGTCGGGTATGGGGGATATGCGCTGAGAGCTGTCATGAGCCTCGCTATCCAAAACCGGTATCTCCTCGGGATGGTCTGCATATATTTGGCTCAGCCATTCACTTTCCAGGGCTCCTTCGGAAGACATTCTATTCCGAGGATTTCGTCCCATCACTGCTTCCAGAAACTGACGACATCCCAGGCTCAAAGACGGAGTTATCTTCCCTGGGAAGGGGAAATCGCTTCCTTCAACGTATCGTCTAAGCTTACTTATCCTCTCTAGCGAGAAAGGGTACTCGTGAAACAATAGAAAGTATGTGGTCACACCGAGGGACCACATATCAATACTTTCCGTAAAGCGCCAGGCTAGACTCCCTTCCTCTTCTTCTGGAGGCAGGTAACCCTGCATCTCAGGTGCCATAAATGGCCTCGTTCCAACCATGCTACAGATACTGGAGTCCTCGCTCATGCGCTTGCTTATACCGAAGTCTCCGAGCTTGACGCGCCATTCAGGGCCGATTTGAACTACAAAGATATTCTACTCTCCTGTTAGATCGACGTCGCCAAGCTTGCAGAACGATCCCGGGGTGTGTATGTAGATGCACTGACTTTTGGCTTAACATCTCTATGCACAAAAGCATTGGCATGGAGAAACATGAGCCCCTCTACCAACTGAAATGTGATGGTCCTGGCCTCCTCTTCGGGTAGCGGTTGTTTTAGGTGGGAGCTGAGATCCCCATGCTCAATATATTCCATGGCAATAAACACCGATGTATCGTTTTCATACCATCCCAAAAACTCGACGAAGAGCCCGTGGTACTAGAGAATATCAGCCACTAGTCATCATGTTAAAATTTTAGTAATTGATCAACCGACCTTTTGCTGTGAGAACTTGGCGATGGCCTCTACCTCTTTGTGGTAGTTAATCCTGTGAGCAGCCATTTGGGCCTTGTCAATAACTTTGACGGCCTGTAATTGAGGCCTACCCCCCTCGCCTGTCGAACACTGGTGCAGATATACATTGCCATAGGAGCCACGCCCCAGTAGCCTGCCCTTTATCCAAACATCTTCTCTCTCACGGCGGCGGGTAAACCTTCCCGATAAAGTGACCCACTCGAAGGTAAACCGGTGATGAGCTGTTTGATGAAGTGTTTGATGAAAATCCACGCGAATTTGGGTGTCCAGAACTAGGTCTGACAGCCCTGGTGGCATGTTCAGTCATTCGCAGATGCTGAGGTGACCAGAATCCGATCATTGAAGAGAAAGAAAAGCTGTGGCGACATTGCGATCGAGAAAAGCCCTGGGGGCTGATCGAGTGGCTTAGCGCTGATGCCCAGGCGAGTTGAGATTGGCGAGAAAGGAGATGGTTAGCGATAGGTTCGTGCAGACTGCATCAATACGATGTGATGGTCCCAAAGGGGACTGGCGTGTAATCACTTCAGGGTTGAAGAGGCGACCCACGTGATTCCCCGGAGTATACAAGTCTGCCTTGCAACTGTATAATCCTCGCGACGGCTCTTTTGGCCCTCTTTATCTGCTATTTTTCATATTTATACAATTCTTTCTACTGAAATGTTCGTATATCCAAGAATCTCGATTGAATGTACTGCTTAGTCATCAGTTGACGGTTCTGTGGTTCTGCGCGGTGATTGGGCATATCACGTGCCACCCTCCCGCGCCAAGCCTCAGATCTACAGATTCCTCGAAAATGATATCGATAATAGACGTCGACTCAAAGGCCTTATAGACTTAATATCTATATAGATAGATAGAGGGAAGCGTATTCTATCTGACCAGGGCGTTGGCTCTATATAATTCTCCTTTGCGGTGGTATAAATCCCGATATGGTTTTAGAGATTGTGAGGCCTCGGTGGGCAATTCTGCCCGCTCCTGGCGCCCGCATCTAACGGCTTTCCGACAGCTTTTTTTAAGCCGTTCAAAAGCAGTCAACTGAAATCCTCAAGCTATGCCTTTGCCCTGAGAGCTCAGATTTTCACATCAAAAATAGCTAACATGATCGCCCAACCTAGAAAATACCTTATTTTGCACTCTATTTGTATCTTTGAGTCTGTTTACACTCTCCTTCTCGCCCACATCTACAAAATATAGTTAATTGCTAGTGGTGATGATATGCTGACTAATCATCTATATAGACCTGGTCCAAGCGCCCTCCACTCCACACGACCGCCCTCTCAGACCTCTCCTTTCCTTTCTGCTCATTCTGCAAGTCTTGGGGTAATGTGACTTTAATGTTCCTTAGTGATTACCTGCCCACTTTGACTCTCCCGCTTGCCAAAGCCAATTTGAGGCCGCCCCGCTGCCCGCCGCCTTTGCCCTGTCCTCTCCCCCATCTTTCGCGGTTTCCCGACCTGCGCCTAGGTAAGGATAGGCATCTTCCCTCCAACTCTTGGAAATCCTCCCCCCTCTTCAACAACTTTTATCCATTTTATTTACCTAACCTGGCCGTGGCTGTTCTTGCCAATATTTTCCAATTTTTATCTTCCTTATTTTTGTCATGGGAGTTATTGTGATCTTTGCCTAACTTTTCTAAACGCGTTTAGGACGCGTCTTCGGCGTTTGCCTCGCCCTCGCCTACAAGCTAGCGAAGGCACGACAACATGTCAAAACCTCCCATTATAGATCTTATTGATCTAACGGGGGATACTGACATGGAGGATGCTGTGGATGATCCTGCGGTAAGTTCGGGTTTTACTTTCTTTTGAGAAGTGCCTTCCTCGCCAGTTGACGGCAGATCGACGCCATCGATTCTTTCCTTGATGGAGAAAACATTCTTAAACCTTGAACCTCCTTGACATTCTTTGCTCTTTTTTCTTTTTTTCTTCTTCCTTTCTTCTCCCTTCTCTTACCTCGCTTCGCCTTACTTCTTTTTATTTACCTTTTCTTTGTCCACTTCTTTCACCCTCAAACACATCAATGGCCTCGATCATTAGATCACTTACTAATTATATCATTTACCAGCCCGAGCCACCACTCCCAAATGGCTTTATCAAGGTCAATTCCATGACGCCCCAAAAGCTGGGTGATCTTGGGTCCGCCACATTTTCTTCTACTCTGGTGGTTTCTCCAGCCAGTGCCAACAAGCGAAAGAGCTCCGAACTCGACGATTCCGACCAAGAAACTCTTCGCACACCAACTGACCCCCCTCGACCCATGACTCCGATTAAAGCCTCTCAAATTTCCTTTTGTGTCGAGGTCCCATCTCCTTCTCTTTCTTTAGACCAATATGTCAAGGTCGAGCCTAAACATGACGGTCTATCTGAAAAGTACTACCCAGTCGAGTCCGTTGAACGGAGTGAAGCTTTTGACCGCCGGTATCCGTACAAACGGGCTGTTAAGCGCAGTCTTGTTTCCCTGTCTGCGGATGTGGGTGATCGACCTGGTGGAGATCCAAGCACGGACGACCTGGAAAGCATCCAGCGCGCCTCTTTGACGCACAGTCTCTCTCGTCTCCGGGGCCCAGAGGTATTCTTCAATATTGAAAAGCAAAATCTGTTCATGCTTGCTGCGTCTAATTTCGGCTTTATCCAAGATTATGTCTTGAGAGATGGCGTTCAGGAGGTTCCAGAAGCTTTCAACTCCGGTTGTGAATGCGCGGGAGGCGTATGTGAGCCTGATAAATGCAGCTGTCTTGCCACTGAAGAAGATTCAGAAGAATTGATCGTCCCGTATCAATTGAGGAATATGGCACTTGATCCGGACTTTTTGAAACGCAAATCAATGATCTATGAATGCAATCATCGATGCGGCTGCCGTGGTAATTGCCGGTTCAATGTGACCCAACGTGGCCGAAGATTCCGTTTAGAGATCTTCCACACCGGTAACCGTGGATTCGGTGAGTTTAACACCCCAGACCTGCCGTTACAATTTCAGCTATACTAGAATGACAGTTTACTAACAAGATACCCATCTAGGTCTTCGTTCCCCAGATGATATCCAAATCGGGGAATATCTCGACCGCTACCTTGGCGAGGTATTGACTAAAGAAGAAGCCGACCAGCGCGAAGACGACCAGAAGATTTCCTACCTCTTCGGCCTTGATTTCATGGTTGGCTCAACCGATATATCAGAGCAGGAGATTTATGTGGTGGATGGACAGAAATTCGGGAATGCCACCCGATTCATGAACCATTCTTGCAATCCTAATTGCAAGATTATCCCTGTGTCGGTCAATCACGGCGACGAAAAACTCTACTATCTGGCATTTTTTGCCCTCCGCTACATCCCCGCAGGAACAGAGTTGACGTTCGACTACAACCCAGGATTCGACAAAAAAGAAAAAATGTCGTCCGGGGCTGTAAAGTGCTTATGCGGTGACAAAAAATGTCGTGGCCAGCTTTGGCCAAATGCTCGGAAGCAAAACCAACAGGGTTTCGCGGCTGACACTTCTGCTGACTCCAGCAGCTCTGATGAATAATGATCTCCCTCCTCCCTCCTCCCCAAAAGCCAAAAGTGACTTTTTGACTTCTTTCCCCCCCCATTGTTACAATACCCCCTTTTGCATGGCACAGCGATCCCATTTCCAGCGAGCATTATCATGTTTGCCTATGACGAATCACGACAACCTCACCTCTCCTCACGTCCACTCACCCCTTCTACCTTACTGCATAACTTCTATTCCGCGAGACTGGGCGTTTGGATAAACATCTGGTCGCATTGCACATATTCTTGCAAAATCTCGACTTAGAAATACCCCCTGCAGTGTCCTATCGATCGAATTATCCCATCGAATAGCAATGAATCAATGATAGCAAAGTCCAAAGAAGCCCTGAAGGGCTTTGCAAAAATTCAAGTTTCTTTTTCTTTCATCTTTCATGTTTCAGTAGAAGAAGAAAGTAAGAAAATAGAAATGGTGGATATTTAAACACTGTAAAAAGCAGAGCACGTCTATCGCTCATGAAAAAAATAAACATTCTATACAAATTGCCCTCAACCCCACAACTGGTCCCGTTATTTCCATCGAACGCCAGACTATACACAAACTAGCCCCACAACCCCAACTAAAACCGTGGAAGTCCAAGCACACTTGAAATAAGCAAATACTCAACTCATTGAAACACCCATGAAACACAAATCGCAACTCCAAACCCCAAACAGAAAATGCCGATCAAACAAAAGAAAAACAAAACCCCATCGTATACGGAGTAAAACGAGATAAAATGAAGTCAGGACCAGGACCCCTGCCTTAAGCCCGCCCCTCCATAACTTCAAAAATACCCCCCATCACGAAGCGGGGCGACTGCTGCTGAGACGAGTGGTGTTGCATCGAATTTCGCTCAGTGGCACCGACACCGACACTAGCCCGGGAGAATGGCGACGGCGATGACAGCGGTGGTGAAGCCTGCGCCTGTCCGTGGATCTGCTGGCATCGCCCATTCGCATGCAGATCCATATCAACGGGTCGGGGTTCCATAAGATCAAGACCCTGTCTCTCAATAGAGTCACAGGTACAGCGTGATCGTTCCTCGCTGAGAGCTAGGTCGATTGCTGAGGGGCGACGGCGTACTACCATCATTGATGATCGGCCTCGTAGGACTGCGCAGGGAAGTATACTCACCCCGCAGCCGGGGTGGGAGGGACCACCAGTAGTAGTGGAACTGGTAGAGGCGAAGTCATGGTTTTGATGACTGTCGCTGTGCTCGGTTTCGCTCCTTTGGTGGGTTGGGTGGAAGGAGAGGTTGAAGAGGTGGTTTGGTAGGGCTTGGTTTGCGGCTTGAGGGAAGGGTCGTAGGGTTGTGGTTGGTGAGGAGGGTGGTGAGGTTGTTCTTGAACTGGGTGGGCTTGAGGTGTCGCTTGTTTGTCTTTGACGGCGGGTGAGAGATGGGAAGGGTGAGATGAATTGGTGCATGGTTGTGAACGTGATAACGCGATTGGAATGTTTGTTTGGATTGTATTGGTTGGTGATGTGGAGTGGAATGTTGGAGTAGATGAGATGAGTTGGATGAGTTGAGTTGATAATCTCAATCCATGACAGTGCCAGTGATTCGAATTCGAGGAGATCGAGAAGAATAAAAGAGAAAGGAAGCCATTGAGCCAAGTTGGGCACTGTGACGAATTTCAATTGCGCAAGGACGGGGCTGCAGGGAGGTTGAGACAAGGCGGACGCATGCGGGAAACGGGGGGGGGAGGTGGATTGCCGAATGCGGATAACCCTAACTAAGTACCTTAAGTACAATCCTGGGTCTACTGCGACGGATTCCCCTGGATTTTTACCAATGGCATTGTTTCCTGATCTACACCAATTATTCTCCACTCATTCCATTTATTCCCGTCTGCCCGGTTCCGTCGTGATGATGCTACAACTAGTCGTGGATACTATAGTCTACGCGCATACTATCCAACCAATAGCGGCCCCACTGTTTCAGCCCCCCCGAGGGTTGGACACCGTTTCTAGTAATAACTAGGTTTGAAGCCACTTGTTTCCGGGGAAGAACTTCTTGGTATTGAAGGGTAGCTAGTTACTCCGTACATGGTCACTTAGTACAAGGGAATATCCTATCTAGGGGCTCCTCTCTAGGTAGAGATCGAGGTCAATGAGATTCCAAATTATAGCTATAAGCACTGTAGTCAAATAATCGATGTACACGCCATGTTCTATTGACGAAACTGAAAATAATAACCGTGACGAAATGGTAAACCACGCCGTGCTATGCAAGATGACTCCGGATGCCAGGATCAAGGAGAGTGGTGGTGTAAGAGGTAGTGTACAACTGAGAGAAAAGGGAAGGATAAGAAAAAGTATCGGGATAAGAATCAATCAACCATCGGATACCTCGAGATGTCGAATCATCCGAGTATGCAAAGAATGTTCACGTAAAAGAAGAAAAAAAATGCAATCTCCGCTTCTTCTCATATATCCAATATCATCGTCCCCCATCGAGACATCATCAACGCATAGGATCTTTCCATGGAAAGAAAATGAACAAAAAGAAATGAAAGAGTAAGGGTAATGGAAGGAAAGGAAAGGAAAACGCAGAACCCGTTCTATTCAGACCGGTCGCCAGATCGGTCCCCCGACCGGCGCTGCGTAAAACTTCGCCGAATACTCTCACCCCAGGCGGAGTTATCCAGCGAGTTCATAACATCCCGAACACTCATCGCGCTATTCTGTCGCGAATGATCGGCCGTACCCGACGACGGCGTAGCCGACCCACGACGTTCATCAACATCGAACGAGACCCGCTCTCCATACATATGCCGTGGGGTCCGCGCGGGGCTAAAGCTCGCCCAATCAGTCGGGGTATTGCCGCCAGACGATCGGCCCGTAAGAGTAGTGTCCAAGCGAGGCAGATCGGTATGACGGCCGGTGGGACTGGACTCCGCTCTTCGGTGCGAGGTCGATGTCGGCGACAGCATCGGCGCGAATGGCGAGTCGGGATCGGGCTGCGTTTGCGGAGTCATTACACCCGATGGTGTCTCCTCGGGTTCTTCGCCTGGATCGTCGACGAAGATTTCCGGCACCGTGAATTGTGGGATTGCTGTCATTCGGGCGCTCTTCTTGCGCTCGATGGCTCGTCGGAATTGTCGGGACCAGTATAGTGTGTCGAAGAAGCCGATGACCGTGTTGCGGCGGACGGCTTCCTCCACGCGCTGGAGTCGCGCGCGACGACGCAGGAATTCTTCTAGTCGGAGACTCTTGCTGTCGCTGATGACGTTATAATGTGCGAGAATCATCAGGATCTGATGGAATGAGATGCCGCGGTCGATGTCGGCTGAGACAAGGACCTCTTCGTAGAAGGTGTTTAACCGCTGTCGTCGCTCGCGGATGATTTCGACTGGGATCCGGTCGATGATACGAGACAGCTTCTCAATGTCAATTCCCTCTGCTAGGTCTGATGGCTGCATTGGGTTCAGGGGGTTCAGGGATTCGCGTGATCGCATGGATTCGCGCGATCGCATGGGGAACGAGCTATGCAGTGAGTGGACTGAATCGCGAGGCGAAGTCCGACATTGTTCGAGAATTGCTCCAACGGTGAATTCCTCATTATATACCCGCATTGCAAATATACCGGAGAGCTCTCCGAGGAGACGAGGGAATTGCTCTTTGGTGATGAATCCCGATCCATCCGGGTCGTAGGTCGCCCAAGCCTGCTTGAACCGACGGATTTCCTCGCGGCTGAGAACGTAGAGGCCACTGCTCCGCTGGTACACGTACGAGAAACTCTCGAAAATCAGAGACACGAACAGTGAAACGAAAATGTACATGCTGATCAAGTTCCACGCAATGAACAAAGACCTAGCCCAGGCAGCGCTGCCGCAGTCGTCATCAAGGAAGTTGGGATTGTAGGTGCAAACAGGCGGTACCATGGTGGCATAGTCTTCCATAATCTCATTCCACCCTTCTCCGCAACTGCACCGGAATAGTAGGATCAGGGCCTTCGGTAGATCTCGGAAGTTGATGTTATGAGTTCCTTGGCTGCCGAACTTGGTCAAGCCGAATGCCTGGTTCATGGCGATACCGAAAACCAAGAAAAGGACAAACCAAGTCGCAAGCAGATTTCCGATCACGGGCAGACTAGCCGCGGCTGTCTTGAACAGCTGGTCAAGCTGATTGTTCCGGGGAATAAGCAGTAACGTGATGGCAACCAGGAACAGCTTATTTAGTTCAAGCACAGCTTGGGTCCGGTAGGAGATATCCAGGATGGTGGTGACGAAGGCGCCGGGGACGGCGAGAAGAGAGTACAGATCCCATGAGCTCCGGCTAAACCGATGCCAGCCAAGGCCGATTAAACGAATGATCACGTTTGCGATATAAACAAACATGAAGATGAAGAAAAAGACAGCTAGTTCTGGTTAGCAAAAAGATTAAACAGTCGAGAGGGATTGGTGAAAAGGCACTTACACCTAATCAGTTCCCACAACTTCGGCTCAGGGTAGAATTCTAGTACTAGAAGGAGCAAATGCACAACGAGAACGCAAGTCACGAATCGTGCCCATCGACCATGCTTCTTCACCGCAATCCGGTAACACCACTGACGCCATTTCGCGCTCTTTTCATTGAATGACCGCTTGGAAGGCGAGATCTGCCGAAGCAACTTGCGCAATTCCAACCAAGAACGTTGTTCAGCTGTCAGGAAAGCAACACCCGTTTGTTCCGTGTAATTGCGCATAAACACAGAAACAAACAGTGTCAGAACGAACACGGCGCCCAACAGGTTGAAAACGACGAAGAAGAGGCCATTTTCCGGTGCTGCGCCGTCTTGAGGTTGTTGGCCGATGCCCGTGATTTGCATCACGCTGTCTTGGACATCGATCCAGCCTTCCTGAGAGACAATTTGGAAAAGAATGAAGAGCGAATTGCCGAAATTGTCAAAGTCGTAAAAGGGATTTGCTGCGACTCGTGGTGCTAAAACAGCCCAGTTGGATGGCGTATTCTCAAACTCGTTGACGCAGTTACCCAGGTCTCCAGAGAGCTCGCCGTCATTGCATGAAACCAGCTGTCCACTGAACAAGTTGACACCGTAGATAGCAAACGGGATCAAGAAACTCATCGAGACTGCAGCTGCGGAAATAACTTTCCATCCGCCGACGATGATGACGGAGTGGAAGGTATCCTTAGCGCTGTCACTGACATTCAGAAGTCGGAGAGCCCTCAGCGCCTTGAAAGCGCCAATTGCTCGAGACACACTCCAGTCATGCTTCAACGATCCACCAACGTTGATCCAAAGAGTGATCAACACCACACCGTCGATGAAGCCCCATGAACTTCGGAAGTATGCATTGGGGGTCCAGAAGAAGCCATCAGCGACAACCTTGATGATAGCCTCGCACGTGAAGATAATAGCAAATCCCATGTCCGTGTACACGAACCAATTACGATTAGTACGGAAATAATCGCGCTGGTAGAGCGGTGTCGTGATACAAGCGAGAACCACCATAGCCACGATGGCCGCGTAGATGAATGCCGAGAAAGCGTACCAGACTGGTTTGTACGGATCCACACCCTCAACCCGCTCGTGGCCACGTCCAGGTCCGACGATCCGTTGGCATAACTTGCGGAGTGGATGAGACGGCGCGAAGATGTACAGTGATTTGTTGTAGTTGGGGTGATCGACGAGATAATTTCGCTGAGCTCGCTTTCTCGCCTCCGCCGCTGAAACAACCTCTTTGGCCATCGTCCTAGGGTCAAGCTCTTCATATGCTCGGGAAAATTGGAGCTTGGCATAGAACGGGTTCGGCTCCCGTCCCATAACGAGAGACATGGCCTTGGTATATAGTCGTGAGAGTGTGCCTGGCTGAACTACCTGTGCGTTCGCGCCGTCGGCCAGTGGCATCCCACTGGCTCTACGTGCATTATTAGGTCTCTGTCCTTCTGCATTCCCCTCTTCTTCCACGTCTTCTTCTTCGTCAAGAAATTCGCGGACAACGGCGTCTTTCAACAACATTTCCAGCGCGGCAGGTCCATGGTCCAACGGATCTTTATAACGATCCGAATCCCGACCTAATCGAAGAATCTTCGAAAGTGCCAGGTTACCCTGAGTTGCACTGCCGACATGCTTTTGCTCTAGGAAAGCTCGCACCTGCTGCAGTCGCTTTTCATCTTCAGAGACATCAAAACTCTCTTGAATGACAGCAATAAACATATTTAATATGATAAAGTTGGAGACGATGAACCACAGGATGATGAACGAAGCAGAAATCCAAGCAGTGTTGAAATGAACGGTGTAGGAGGTTGTGTTATACAAAATGTCTGTCCAATTCTCACTCGAGAGGATCTGGTACATGCCGAGGAAAGAGTTGTAAATGTCGCCGAAAGTAATGGCGATAGATACACCATCGGCCTCATTGGGAATCTGGCTTCGAAATAGCTGCGTTGCGAAAATTGAGGCAAGGAATGTCATCAAGAACAAGAAGAATATCAAGTTGAGCAGACCAACAACATTGCGAAAGACAACCATGATAAGCTTTCGAGTGACAGGAAATGCCATGACAACACGATAGGCACGCAGAATTTGGAAGAGCGTGAGAACGGTATAAGGGCGGCCCGAGTGGCGGATTGCGGGTATCTGGATGATGCACGTAATAACGACGAGGAAGAGATCGAACCAATTGCGACGACTCCGGTGAAACACACGCCAGTCTGAACCGAAGCGTAGCACGATTTCGACGAGCATGATTAGGGTGATGACGGTCTCAGTGTTATCGACGAAGGAGCGGCGGTTATCTGACATTCCAGAGCTCCTCAAAGCCTGAACAACGAGGTCGAAGATGATGAGCAGGATCCAAAACCAGTACGTCTTGTCGTAGAGCTGCTTGATGGTGCTTATTTTGCGATTGGAGGCTTCATCGTTCTCAACCTCGTCTATTTGCTGAACAGCAAAAGCACTTCGCTTGCTCTCCTCTCGGATGACTTGGAAGGAATGAGTGATGACGGCAACCAGTAAGTTAACCAGCCATAGACTCAGAATGACCAGACCGAAAGCAAAAAAGAGTGCAGAGGCCATGTAATCACTGTCGGTGGTGTAATATAGGAGATCGGTAAAGGTGTTGGAACTCATGATGACAAAGACCAGCTCGAGTGATTGCACGATATTATCGAAACTCATGGTCCCATTGTTTGGGTTTTCACCTTCAATGCACATTGAACCTCGGGGGCAAATGTACCCTTTCGGCTTATGTGTATCAGCAGGAACACCCAGTGTATCAATCCATGACATCTCCTGGCCAGTTGTACTGTTAAGGTATCCTCCGCAGAATTGTTCGGTTTGAGTGTAGTTCGACTGGCCCTCGGGGTCAATCCAGACACACGTCCTTCTAAAACTAGATTTGAAACTTTGGATTCCCACGATGGCGAAGAGGAGCCAAAAGAAGCAGATAAGAAAAGCGACATGAACGAGATTCGGAGCAGCACGTTTCAGACTTCGAAGAATTACCTGGTATGGTCAGTCAGAAATTTCATCAACAATGGGTCGTATAGGAGATTTCCTTACAGAAGTGCCGTTGGTGAGAGCAAGAAGACGCAGAATTCGAAGACAACTCAACATCTTAAAAATGTACAATTGGTGGGCTTTCTCCACGCCCTCCATGGAAAGGAAAAAGGATATCCAGAAGGCAACGATAGCCACAAAGTCTAGTCGATTAAATGAATGTCGCAGAAATGCTCTATGTGCAAGTCGAATGCGGCGCTTTTGAAGAGGATCGTCATAAGTTGGGGTATCCAGCGCATTCAAGCCTGTAAATGTCCGAATGATAGATGACTGTGGTTCGCTTGGAAGAAATGAGACCTTTTTGGTGGTCGCCTGCCGGTGAGGAGTAATGAGGTTCCTGCCCTTCTCCGCAATTGCTTTCCTGATGCCCAAGGTGCGATTGAGAGTGCTATACTCCGTCGGATTAAAAACGAAACCAGAGACCAAAATCTTTGCGCAAATCTCAAGGGTATAAAAGATGAAAATTATAAGAAAAACCCAGTCCAGGGGAGTCGCAGACCATCGTGCCGCGATAGGTTTGCTGAAGACGGATTTGGAGGATTCCACAATAAGTAGAATAGTCTGGATGATGATAATCAAGAGGACAAAGGGTTCTATGAAAGGATGAACGAGGATATCGCAAAGCCAAAGTCGAAGTGGGTGGTTCGGTCCCAGGATCCCGAGTGACCTGCCTCGGAATGGGTTGTTTAGATGCTTCCAGGCCGTTGATGAATTGCGTTTGTCTCGTCGGGCCTCTGCACTCAATTCCGGGCCAAAATCGACCATGGCGGGGAGAACGGGAGGCCCATCCATTCGCGCATTTTTGTCCGACTCCTCCCTCTCGATCGATTGCTGTACGACCTCCGGTTCGTTACTCAAATTGACCACACGTTGCGACATGGATTTCACCATGGAGCTGGCTCTGTGGAGGGCGCCTCCGGTAGAAGGTGACAAGGACCGGGATCTAGCACTGCTACCACGTCCACGGCCAAGACCAAGACCTTCTTCGACATGGGGAAGGTCATCACCCAGCCGAGAACTGCCTGCAGGATTTTCGCTACTGGGTCGTCCCTCCGATGCAGCGGCACCACTAATCGGTTGTAACCATCGAGGATCGGTTAATCGTGCATCTTCCTCGTCCGTCGCGGGAGGGTAAGGGGCGTAGGGGTCGGGGTCATGAGACTGGTACGTGTCCAAGGGGACATTATCGAGGTGATCGGATGCGGAATCGTTAAAGTCATGGTTCGCTGAGAGGCCAGCCGCTGAGGATCGTGAGTATGGCTCATCGAAGCTAATGCCAAAGGACATGGCCTGTGCGAGTTGCCCCAAATCGTGGTGAGCGATATCCTCTTCGCGCGCATCGGCCGGTTGTGGGAAGGGATTCCTGCTCGCTGAGGGCGTGTCAATGGGCGAGTCCGCAGCCACACTTTGATATTGAGTCTGGGGCCCTGTTCGCATCATCGAAGGTCGTGAGAAGATGCCACCCCCCGCGTTGTTGGCGCTACTTCTACCGCGCTCGTCGGCGGGGTCATCGTGTCTCGAGAGATCCTGAAGCGGGATCTGGCTTGAGGAGGGGCTGTCATAATCGCCAGGGCTCTGGCTATTGGGTGCCATCGTCAGGCAAGATTAGGGATTATGGAATCGCAGACATCGCCAATTTTGCGACGCTGATGGGTCGAGGACGCGCAACGGGGGCGTAAACGAGTGTGTAAATTTGGGCGACAGCGGAGATGACGAGGGCGTGGTGTGTAAGCGATGTGGAATGAGGGAAGAGGAGAAGCGAGAGAGAGAGGAGAGGGCCGAGAGGACCTAGAGGACAAGCCAGCTTAGACCAAAGAGACGAGACAAGCCAAGCGCGATTGGGGCCGGCAGCTGAAGAAGACCAAATCCCCCGTCGGCCGCAGGAACTAACGGGCCTCCCCAGCGGCAAGTGATTGGCCGATGTCTTCTGCCTTAGTCTCTTCGGCTTCGGTCTGGTGAGTTCGTAAGCTGATGACCTCGTTAATTACGAGTTCGTTCTACTTTCCACTATAGTAATACTAGTTACAGCATTACATATTACTTCATTATCACTTGATCTACACATTCTCCGGAGATCCAGCCCTGCATAGCGAGATCGTCAAGGCCGACTCGCAACAAAAAAAAAAAAAAAAAAAAAAAAAAAAA